>UELV01179375.1:0-10620 GCA_900490015.1 Megastigmus stigmatizans | reverse complement strand
TTGATCATGGGCCGCTACCGGCGTCCTCCTTTATCAAAATAAGCGTCCAAGAATACTTTAGGGCCCAAAAAATTAATTAGTTTTTTTAATCTTAATATTAAATAAAATGACTGTGTTTACGAATATTATTTATTTTTATATAAAAAGTTTATTTGTTTTCTCTTTTCATTCTAAGCATAGCTTTAATGGAGGAGTGTTATATAATTATATAATTATTTTTTGGGGCAGCATGTGCTCACGGAATGTTACCATCTTTTTGTTATATTGTTGTAAAGGGCTTAGCCCGTTGATTCATTAATAAAGTTAGTTGTAAAATTATCATGCATTTTATATTTGATATTGTTTAATTCAATGAATGGTCTGAGACAAACGTTGACTCATAAATTTATTTTATCAGTAATTTTTCCTGCACACAAATATTATAAATTCCTCGGCCATTAACATAAAAAGACAATGCAAGCGAACTCTTTCGCCGGAGCTCCTTGTCTATATATGCCAGTCGAATTAGACTGAAAAGGACCTGTTTGGGGGAAAAATTAATCCTTCGAAAAAAAAAAAATATATATAAGTATGTAGAGGTTCAAATTCTAAGTGATGTGTACTAAAAAGTAGACAAATCAGAGGTGTGCGTTTTTCAGGAAAAATTCGTAGAACCAAAAAAACAGTTTTTTGCTTATATCTTAGAAGATTATTATCGAAGAGAAAATCAAAAGAATGCGCTTTTTTTCTACCAAAATGACCTACAAGGATTGACTTGTAAAATTTAAATCGGTTTATAAATATTTGTGCAAAATGTAAAAAACTGTCCAAAGTCGAACTTTATTTCATTAACTGAATTTCAAGTCGATTACTCAAATTTTCAAACAGTTTTTGAAATTATCAAAAATTAAAAAAAATCGATTTTAGACGGTTGTTTGCGTTCTGCGTAAATATTTATAAACCGATTTAAATTTTACAAGTCAATCCTTGTAGGTCATTTTGGCAGAAAAAAACGCACCCTTTTGATTTTCTCTTCGATAATAATCTTCTAAGATATAGGGAACCCGATGCTCTCGAGTTGATTATTTTATAGCGAAAAAAGGTTACTCTAACGTTCAGACTATACATGCAATTATATGAAAAAATTTAGCTAAACTCTAAGCTCTTCCGGGAAGCCGGAGGAGCATAGTTACCGGACAATTACAGTTTCATACTTTTTTCGTTGAATTTTTAATATTTTAACATTTTTCGAGTTGAGCCCAATTCTTTGTAATTCTCAGAATTGGTCTTAACTTGCAAAATATTAAAATATTAAAAATTGAACGAAAAAAGTATGAAACCGTAAACGTCACAACTATACTTCCGGCTTTCCTTTAGCCCGGATCTCTCAAGTTGAGAATTTTAAAGGGATAAAATGATTCTTGACTATCCTCAACCTAATTATAAATTATTTTTTAAATTCTGAGCTTTTAAACCTATTAACCCTATTAACCCAATGTTCTCGAGTTTAACATTTTATAAAGAAACATCAATTACAAAGAATTTAAAATTTAGGTCCTTACGACGCCAAAATTCCCACAAGTTTTTATAAACCTTTCTCTTTAACAAATTAATCAATTATTTATTGAAACTTTAGGAGATGATAAAATTATCGTAAATGAAGTGCGTTCAGCCCAGAAATTACCGATAAATTATGTAAATTAATATTTTTCGTTTGAAACATAATTGCAAGGTCAGAATTACGCCATTTTCCGGAAATCTCTGAGCTGAGCGCACTTCATTCACGATCAATTTATAATTTCCTAAAGTTTCAAGTCAATCGGTTGATTTATTAAATTAGGAAATTTGAAATACTTAATGTTGGTAAAACATGCGACTCCGGCATCCCCAAAAAGATCTCTAAATTTTATATTTTAGATAGAATATACTCAACTCGAGAGCACGGGTTATTGGGTGTAAAAGCCTAGAGTTTAATCAATTTATTTTCTATCTATAGTCGAATTTATAATATAAAGATCTGAAAACATTAAACCTTTCTTAAAATAGTCAAGTTGAATATATAAGATAATAAGTCAGAGAGTTTTTTTGACGCTAAAATGTTTGACTAGAGAGCATCTATTTATTTATTGAGTGTATAAGACTAGGTTTTGGCTAATTTATTTTGAATCTAGTAAAAAACAGAGAACTTTTTCGATTGGAGTCTTTTCCTGATCTCAATAAGACTCGAACATAGCCGAATGGTGCCTTTTTAATAATATACTAATACTAAAGAGTTTAGAGTGTTTTAGAATTTTAGAGTAAAATCTGTAAAACTAAAGTACACGTAAGCTAAGTGCTCAACTGCTCACCAGGCTGACCTCGTGAAAGTAAAGTATAGATGGCGCCGTGTGAATGTTGTGTTGCACTTTGATCTGCACGGCCCACAGCCCGTCCAGGCTGCCGTGAGCCGTCTGATGTTGGCATTTATTTAGCTAGCCTAGCGCTGTAGCTGGTAGCCCTGATCACTGACGTATCGACATCAATAGAGTGTACAAGCAATATTGTTTGTTCACATTCTTATAACCTATTCTAGTGTTGAAAATTACTTATTCTGCATTTGTACTTAGGTACGCATAGAACAGAAGTTTTGTACATAAATAAATAAAAATGTCCTCAAATTCAGTGCATAAAATCGCCACATTTCTGGGATTTGTTTCGATTTTCCACACAGCTTATTCGGCAGTACAACGTAAGTAATCACAATTCCCGAAATTATTGTAATTACGTGTTCTGACAACATAAGAGAATACATTAAATTATAGTTGTTTTCTAAAAAAATAATAAAAATTTTTAAATTTTCTTATAGATCGTTCCTACTTGAGGATAACAGAACAAGAATTCACAACATTACCAATTGATGTAAGTTAAATCCTACAATTTCTAATTTATAACCAATTCTGGATTCAAAATCTAAATAAAAATTTGTTATTGTAACTTATAATCAATTGAAATTATCAAGTATTTTAATTATGCATTGCAGTTTATGTTCAATTATATTTTTATTTTATGTATTTATTTTGTAGATAATCATACAAGGTATTGCTAGTTTATTTGCCGTTATGTACGGTGTGATGCACATAGCTGGTGATTTTAAAGAAATACGAGCAGTCGTGGATTTAGAAAATAAGTCATGGGACACGCTACGCAACCTACCATCCTTTCAAATTTTTAGCCATCGAGGCAAGTCATTATCACCAGAATATTTGGTTACAGAAACTGACAGGAGAGATAAAAAAGAAAAACGCTAATGACGAATCTTTTTTCAAATTAAATCCTAAAATATTGTGCACCAAATGAATTCTAGCCAATTGTTATTAAATAGGTAATTAAATGAATTTTGATTAAGTGAGATAGGATTGTACTTTATCTCTTTTTGCATTGGAGAAGTGCAATACCAAGATATGTACTGTTATATGTGAATTTCTGACATGTCTGTAAAATCAGTTTATTCCAAAGTAATAAAATAAATTTTTATCTCATTAAAATTGAGTATCAACCATTTTTATTTATAGTTGTTCAGAGGTAAAGACAAAATTCTGTTTTTTATAAAATGTAAGTTGGAGACATTTGTTTATTTTGCGATAGAAAAAATTACTTTTACGCTTGCATTAATATCGGCAGATATGTTTACACATTTCACAATAATGCAGAATAAAAGTTTCAATATTTTAAACACCTTCACACTTCCTTCACATAATAGCTTTAATAAAAATTATAAAATCTATGATTATGTGTTTGCTTAACAAAAATATGATCACTTTTTCTGTTTTTTTTTCTCTGCTTCAGCTTCTTTCTCTTTTTCAATTTCATTCACATATTTTCCAATTGTGTCTGAATCAAGCATCTAAAATTATAATTATTAAAATTAGTTTTTAATGATTACATAAAATTAATTATTCTATTTGTACTACTTGTTAACTTACTTGCATAGGTTGCCCTCTGCGCATTACAGCAATCTCCAAATTCTTCTGACCAGATTGTACTACTTCAAGAAGCGCTCTAATTGCTAATTTTATTGTTCCTTTGTCTGTAGAAACTTCTTCAGGAGTATAAAATTTTTCTAAAAACTCTTTTACTGTTTTTGCATTACGACCAGTAGCATTAGCCTAAAAAATATTCATTGCTTAAACTTATGAAATCAGCTATTTTAACTATAGAAATGTTATTCGTACCTTCCATTCGTAATAAATACCAGATGGTTCTGTTTGATATAAATGAGGAATACCATCAAAATCAAATCCAGCTAATAGACACGATATTCCAAAAGGTCTTCTGCCATTACTTTGCGTGTATTGTTGTTTCAAACCTGTTAGTTAAATTACTAAAATTGTACAACTAGAACTTCCATGAGATCTTTTCAATAAATTAATTAATTTTACTTTACTTACTTGCCATATACCTTGTGATATATTCTAGCGTAACAGGATCTTCTACAGTCAATTTGTGACTTTGACATTCTACTTGTGCTCTATTAATCAATACTCTTGCATCAGCGGTAAGGCCAGCAAATGCCATAACGACATGATCATCTAGAAGGCATATTTTACGAACAGTACGCTCTTCTTGCAGCTTAGCTACAGACTTCTTTTCAACACCAAGAACTACAACCCCTGCTCCACGAACTCCAACCTTTTATGATAAAATAATTTAATTATTAACAAGAACAAAGAACTTAAATGTTTGTATTTATTGACAAGAACATCATAAAGGAATAGTAAAATCTGAGGATAATAATTGTATAACACAAGAATATTGATAAATTATTTGTTTGAATTAATAAAGCCAGTGAACATATAACTAAAATTATAATTAATAAGGCTGTTTTGTACGTCGGTTTCGGAGTAAGACTAGAGGTTAGGATAAGTTTTCACCACGTACCGCTGTAGAACCCTTTTTCACGGCTTCCTGAGCATACTCGACTTGGAGCAAATGACCATCCGGAGAAAATACTGTTATAGCTCGATCGTAGCGTGCCATTATCAAAATAAATATTCTGCTTGTAAGTATCGCAAAACTGAAATGACTACGCCGTTTTTCCGGTGAACATCGGCACGCATTCAACACCAGTGCGAATTTGCTACATCGCGATGATTTACATTGCAACCAACATTACGGTTTGAAGTTGCTAACTCATTATAGGTAAAGATCGTTAAAATATATAAATATTATAAATGAATAAATAAGTCTGTGAATCAATATTGAATAGTTTTTTTAATTAGACCAAGTGATTAGAGAAATTTAGTATGATTGACGATTGTTTATTAAACCTTGAATTTTATTATATTATGTTTACCACCATTAACGCACTAATTTTTAAATTATAAGGCAACTACGTATGTTCATAATATTACAAATATAAAAAAAATGTATGTTATTAAAATTTTAAAAACATTATTAAAATTTATATGGGAGTTACTCTAAGGAAGACTACCCTTAGCTACCGTAATATAAAATTTAAAAAATTAATTAAAATTTTAATCACAGCTGCAAAATTCGAAAATTATTTATTAAAAATTCTTAGATAATACTTGAGTTATTTTTAAATATGTTTTATTACTTAATTTATATATAATTATTTATTTAAACTAAGTTTCGACGAGTACGTATCCTAAAATAATTACTAATAAAATAAGTAATGTTTTTACTAATTAAAGAATATAATTTAAGGAGTTTATAATAATTATACTTAGGGATCGAAGCTGTTCATCGGACACAGCTGTCGTATTCTATTTTCGAGTATGAAAATTCTACTTTTTGACAAAAAAAAATACATTTATTTTGCACAATAACTATCTAGATTCTTAAATATAATTTAGTATTTATTATAAAATTTATTTAGCAGATATCGCCATACTATTGATATATAAAGAATAAGTCATATGTCATAAATTTAAGATAAGAAAGGGACTGCTGCAGATATATTGCATCTCATGCAATATATAAAGAAATCTTAAAAGCGATTATATACAAGTATACTGAGTCTGCTGCTCGAACAGCTTCATTGTCCCCTCACCTTTTCTTTTGTGCACTCTGTAGCTTTTTGTGTTTACTTGAATTTGTTTCAACATACCTGATTACTATAAATTGAAATCACAATATTTGTTAAATTGAATTCCTTTCCGATAATTAGTGATAAAATAAAAAAAAAATTGCAAATTAATCTTTTACTATAACAACGTAAAGTTGAGTTTTTATCTATAAATACGAATAATACCATTTTTGTGCAAAATAATCCATGTCTAAGCGTTTTTTTTCGATTGAGCCATATAGTTTTAAAGATATTCACCAACTTATATTTATTTTAGATATTAGGGAAGGGTAGAACGGGGTAATGTGGACTACTGGATTAATTTGATCACCCGTACCCGTAAAAAGAAAAACAATATTATTAAAGAAAAAGTAAGTATTTATTTAATATTTTACAATAATTATAATAATTTGATATAATAACGAAATATACGATAGAGTAAGCTTGTCAGAAATACTTTACGTCTTCCACGTCCAAGAAACTCGTAAGATGCGCTGGATTCCTTAAGTTCATAATATCGCTTATAATTGGATGGACTTTTTTCGTTTGGTTGTGCATCCAAACCGCCTTTTCCAATTTTTTTAGCATCGATGGAAAATATACATGCAGATCCTTGCACAAGCTTGAGTCTAACGTAATAATTGAAGTCACCAAATCCTTGTTCCTTACAAATACAGACATCTTATTCTTGCTTGCAAATAGGATATCTAACGCTGAAAGATTCTTGTAAACCTTTAAACTCTTCATCTTTTGCAATTCACTCTTGCAAATTCCATAGTACTCTTCTAACTTAGGATAGCGGTTGATCAGTTCCAGGTTATCCTGATCAATCACAATATTTAGGCAGTCCAGTTTGACTATGTGTGCGACTAATACTTCGATCAGTTCTTCCAACTGACATTCTTCCTGCACTAACTGCTCAAGGGCACTTTTTCCATGGCTATTTTTACACAAGATATCTGCACCCCTATCCAAAAGAGAACGGCACGTGTCAGGATTTCGAACACAGTGTAAAGCTGTACTGCCTAAGTCGTTTAGAATGTTGATATCAGAAACTTTTACAGGAATAAAACTGATTACTTCTGCACACGGATTCAGTGCTGCATAATGCAATGCAGTCCAACCATATTTACTCTTTGCTGTGAAATCAGCACGGTGATCAGATAAAAGTTTAATGGTTCTAAGATCACTATTCTGAAGAACTGCTAACAACGGGCTATCACCACTTAGATTGCAAGTATTGGGGTTTGCTCCATTTTCCAGTAGGACTTTGACAACGTCGTAGCTGGCTTCCAATGATTTACCAAAGTTGTCTTTAGCATTGACATCAAAACCTTTATCAAGAAGAAGAAAATTGATGACATCGGCACAAGGATTACGCGCTGCATAGTGCAATGCACTCTCACCGTATTTCCCTTTTCCTGTAAAATCAGCACCGTAGTCCGATAAAAGATTAATCGTTTTAAGATCACTTTCCCGAAGAACTGATAGTAACGGGTTTTCACCATTCCTATTGAGTAACTTGGTGTTCGCTCCATTTTGCAGTAGGAGTTTGGTAACGTCGTATCTGCCTTGTAAGGTTTCCCACATCGTTACTGCATAGTGTAAAAGTGTTCTACCAAAGCCGTCTTCAATATTAACATCAAAACCTTTATCAAGAAGAAGAAAACTGATGATTTCTGCATGCGGATTACACGCTGCATAGTGCAATGCACTCTCACCGTGTTTCCCTTTCCTGTAAAATCAGCACCGTAGTCCGATAAAAGATTAATCGTTTTAAGATCACTATTCTTAAGAGCCCATATCAACGGTGTAGCTAAATCAATCTCATAATTTATTTCCTCGACCTCGCCCTAACGCTCGGAGAACTTCGCTCCAAGCCAATCGCGACCATACCCCGATTTTCCGTCACACTATATTGGAAAGATATGTGCAGCATCCTTATATTTTGAAGTTCACGATGATTTAAATTTCGGGATCTCCAAATATTTCTAATACATATAATAAATGTTTTATAAGATAAGATCAGTCATTTAGTAATATTATAAATTAGATATTTCAATCTTGTGTTTCCTGTTTGCAAAACGATTTTATCATTACAAGACAGATCGATCAAATCTAAAATCCATTCAGAGTATTATCGATAGAGATTTGATAAAGATTAGCAGATATTTTGATTTGATAAAAGAAATTAATTGAATATAATAAGTGCCGAATCTCTGGGACAGAAAGAACGTATGCAAACCATAAATGAGTTTTTAGAAAGGAAACATTTAATTATTGAAGTTAATTTATTTTAAATCAGCAAATTTATCGATCTCCTTTAGTCAATGCATGGGGTAAACAATAAGTTGCGTCAAATTCATTATATTTAATTGTTTGAAAGAACTTTAATTTCATCAAATTTTTAATGACATCTGCACGTGATATCTACACATAGAATCGGAAGTCGACTGCTTACTCGACAGTACGACTCGGCATTGACACATCCAGATGCCGGTCGCGAAGGTGTCTCTAAAATTTCTGTGATTTTTCCAGTGAAAATAGTATATTTCGTATCTAGGGCGAAAATTTTGCGCCCGAGATCCAACGATATTTTTTTATTTCGTTTTGCGGGCGCAAAAGTGTATTTTGATCATTTTCCGTATTTTCGGTCATTGTGTCCACTATGACCCAAGTGATGTGAAAGCGTTTTAAGCCTGCAGATGAGGGTATAAGTAGAATGTAAGCCCTCGAAACTTCGTAATTTTTTAACCAAGATTGATGAAAAATTGCAATAAATATTTTCCCTGAACCTCATATTTGTATAGTTTCTATACCTATTGGAACGACAGCTTTTATACTTTATTATAAAAATAATATTATTAAATCTAGTAGTAAAATCCAATTTCTTGGAATTTTATTTGATTACAAATTCACGTTCAAAGAGCAAATCAATGCTGTACAAAAGAAATGTCTAAGAAGCACATGGTCGAGAACAGATGTAGAAACATAACTCTAATGGTTTTGTCTAAGAGTTTTGTGTTTTATACTAGATTATGCTAGTTTAGTATACTACCATACTAAAAAAGAACAGATGAATAATTTTAAAAAAAATTCTAAATAGGGCTGTGAGTCTATGTCTTGGATATAAACAAAACACGTCAAATCAAAGAATCATAGTTATTCCCTATATTAAAGCGAACAAGATTTTTATACTATTACCTCTACAAAATACAAAGCAATAAAAATCTACCCAATAAGCAAAAATAATTCTTTTTTAATTCATAAAGAATTCTTTTTGAATTCTTTTTTGACAACAAGTATTCCGAAAGAATTCTTTTTCAATTCTTTATTCACCAAGTATTCAAAAAGTATTCAAGAAGAATTCTTTATGAACATTTAATCCGTTTGAGAATGTCCTCTTTGTAATAATTCAGAAAGTATTCATAAAGTATTCTTTCTTTCGAAGAATCAGAAACGAATGATTTGAAGTTGTGTTTCATGTATGGATAAAGCAATCTAAAAGAGTTCTTTTATGTGGAATCCATAAGTTGTCAAAAAGTAATAAATAAGAATTCTTTACTGCAACTTAAATATCAGCTTATTACGATTCAAAAAGAATTAGTAAAGTATTCTTTTTTGGACAAATACAAATTAATAATTTGAAAAGTGATGCTGTATGCACTCAGTAATTATTCTATAAGAATTCTTTTATTGTATTTTAAAAAATTTTTGCTTGAATGTTCAGTAAGTATTGTAACTAAAATTTTTTTTATCAAACACTAAATATTATATTATATACTTAAGGTAGCTTTAAGCCCGAGGCCTTGTAATAATGCCTTTTCCTCGACAGTCTTATTTCCTGCTATATAAGCTTTTATAAATCCATCTAAAATTAATTAGATTATGTATATATGATTATAAAAAAAGAGGTACATATGCATGTACCTATACATACACCCATACATGTATCTGCTATATATTACATGCATTTGAAATTATAAACAATAAATTTTTACCTCTTAAACATCTATAAAACGAAGTTTCTTTAAAAAGAAGCTTCCCCTCCTTTTTTTTGTGAATTGAAGCCCAACAATTCTTCTCGAGCCAGGAATCTTTTCATAAAAATTGTTAAATTATCTGATACTTCTGCAGTCGTAGCTAATGTTGTTACAATATGCTTTCGCTGAAAAGTAAATGTAGGGTAAGTGTGTCAGTTATCGTGCCCATTAAGGACCATGCTCCAAGTTTTCGGTGAATTTAATAATTTTTGAAGAATTTTTGTATTTGGAAGGTTATTTATAGTATACTTTGATGCCTTTACTACTAGTAGGAATTTTTTCAGCAATTACATAATATAAAATAATATAAAATTTTAATCAAAACAGAAAATGAACATTTGAGTTAGTTATCGTGCTCTCTCAGACACGGAAAATTAGTTACCGTGTGTCAGTTATCAAGCAGGCGTTTAGTTATCGTGTGCTGATTATCGTACGCGAATTATTTACCGTGTGTCAATTATCAAACGCACGCAAGGCTCCTGCCAGAAAATGAGGTTAGAAAAGACGATCGAGTCCTTATCGAGTCTGTCG
>UELV01179369.1:0-10561 GCA_900490015.1 Megastigmus stigmatizans | reverse complement strand
CCTTTCCTCCCAGCTCCAACCAGAACATAACCCCAAACCCAATTGTGAGTATTTTCCCACCTTTTGCTCTCCCGATTAGTGTACGAGGCAGCTGGTGGGCTACCGCCGAGGCTGCGCTCGCTTTCTTCCCCCTGGCATTTCCCTTGGGACGGTTTGCACCGTCACAAAATAATAAAGAAAATGATACTCACTGCAACAATTAGCATTGTGTAAATGCTGTTTTTGCTCCATTACATTATCTGCTGCTGGAATAATTCCATTACCGGCCATAGGTATTTCTTCAACCATATTAACAGGAGGATGAATCACATTTTGGTCTGGTATTATAGACTCAGTATCATCACTGCTGTGGCTGTACAACAATTCTTCAGGAAAATTTTAAACATTGTCTTCATTAAGATAATCGTTTACTTGAGATTCATCGCCAGCTGAAACCATTAGATTTAAAAATTATATTAACTGATTTGTTTACGATTTTACAGTTATATCACTATTTAATAAATGAAACAATTATACTATTTGATATAAGACTAAAAAATGACCTGTGATTGTTGATGTTGGGAATGCAGTGTTTTCTATTTCTACCTCATTGGATATATACATTGGCATTTCGTTTATGTTAAATGCTGATTCTAATCTATTAAGTGGCTGTTGCAGCGGATCTAAAAATTTTTGGAAAAATATTACATATTGCTTTTAATGTATAACAAACTTAGCATATAAATTATATAATACTAACGAATATCTTCAAGTAGAGAACTATTTTCTTTATCTAACTCCTGAATTGAAGAGAATGATTGATCTCATTGAAAAACTTCTTGAATGAGTTCCCTGTCGTATATCTCCATACTGTTGAGTATGAGCACCAGTTGCTTGTTGATTTGAAACTGTTACGAAAACATTGAAAAAAATATTACTTATGTGTATAATACAATTTAAAAATGATATTTAATAATAAATATTATTTTAAATAGCAATATAGTGGTATATTGAGTACCGATAGTAGCAGGTTTAATTGTAAAATTTTTTAGAATAGTTGGTTTTGTTTTGGTTTTAAAATTTAGTGGAAGTTGAGATCTTGATGAATTAAGTAAGACTCCTACTAGTGGCAATCTAGATAAATTTTCCAGTTGTTCCATCTGTTGAAATAGCGTACCAATAGTTCGAGAAGTTTTTTCTGAAAAAGGTAGTTTTATAATCACAAATTTATCAGTGAATCATATTAATAAATTGAATAACAATTTACGTTTTTTTTTGGATTAAATTTTGACTTTTTTTCTCCAGTACCAGCTGGGCGCTTTGAATTATTTTCTTTTTTTGATCCATCCATTGTTCTAAAATACAGAGGGTTTATTTAAATATTAAAAATAAAGATAACAATTGTTTGTTTGGAAAGTTTATTTTTATTAAATAATAGTATATATTTAAATTTTTATTAAGTTTCAGTACTTCCTATTTATTATTTAAAATAACAATACGTATACTTATAATAGACTATATTACTTTGTTCGCATGAAAATTAATAAAAATAGTATATAGATTCTATAGGCTAAAAATTATGACTGTGAAGAATCGTAAACAAGTAATGGAAATTTTGTAAAAACATTCTAAAAATCTTATTATGTATTTGATTAATAGGCCACTCTTCAAGGATATCAGACAGCTTTTTCGATTTACAAATACCTATTTCTCTTGAGTCGATTGGGTAATTATCAATGGAAATACAGTTTAAGTATCTATTGCCAAGAATTACAGGTTTTCCATTTTTAAAACAAATATGTTTAATAACAACAAAAGTTTTATCTTTTAAATAACAACAATTATCAGGTTTTGCATTGGTTAGAATATAATTTGAAAATTTAATGACTCTGCATGAATTTAAATAACCATTTGGAAGCCATGGATCGTTAATTTGATTTAATAATGCAAATTTTCCATTCAAATTTAAATTATTTTTTGACAATACTGCACGTGCTCGTATATTCAATCTATTCATAATTTGACTCAGTATATTAGATTCATTTTTAACTAATCTTTTTAAAACATATAAATAATTTTCAAAATCTATGGCACTAAAGCTATCCAAACTTCCAAACTTTAAAACGTCATCTGGGAGATGAATCAAGTTGTGAACGTTATAAACAATGTTGTATTCTCCAAATAGATTCTTCATTTGATTAACATAATATTTTAGCAAATCTTTAGCATACGGATTATTAGTAATACATTGTTCTCTATCACTTAAAATACGTAATGCACAACAACTCAAAGAATTTAAATGAAGCATTTGTTCTTCTGATATAAAATCTGAAAATATGACAGAATCAGTATATAAACCTAACATTCATAATTCAGTGGCTTTAAAATCTTTAATGTCATCCAAACTTTTAGTTTTACGTACAAAATCACTTGGTACCTAAGACTTTAATTTACAGTATTCGCTGTTTAAATTATCAAACATAGCTTTACCATTTATACTACTTTTTATTGCATTAATTAAAAGTTTTACATGCCTTTTAATTACTCCTAAATTAACTAAATGCATGGGGTCCAAAGGTACTTGATGGATTAAATCAATTCCTATGTTTTCTAGAGGTGAAATTAAATTTTTATATTTATCCGGAACATTAAATCGAAAAGTATCATTAGTTCTTACTGGAGAATCATTATCTAGAAACACAACACGCCGGTTTACAACTTTACCAACTTGAATGCATTTACCACAGCGGCTATTATGTGGAGGAAAATACAGAATATAATTTCTGGCAACAGTGTCAGCTATAATAGCTTTTATATGGACAGTATATCGACGACCACAGTAAATTAAGCCATTATCATTTAAATGAAAATAATCATGCATAAAACTTTCTAAATAAGTACTTGGATTATCAGGCTTTCCTGTACCATGGTAAATACCTATTACGAAGGGCTCCGTAAAAGCTTGATTATCTACAATCTTACCAAGAATAGGCCATACTTCACTTTTGGAACTTTTTGATAATGATAGCCCATCAACATGAATTTGTAATGCAATCTGATTTGACTCGATACTTTGATTTATACATCTTAATTGTTCAACTAGAGTTTTTTCCAATCCATAGTGTGCATAATGACCTGATCCAAGCATTTGAATATTATTTTCTCTTGGAGTTTTTAATAAGGTTCTTGCATCACTAGGCAGTTCTGAATGACCACATTCTTTTAGGGCATGCAATAACTCAGTTAAAGCAGTTTGACTAATTCCATGTTTAAAACGCCAATTAACTAAAAAATTTGATAAACTAAATTGAGTAGATTTTACTTCATTATTAATGGAAGCTGTTTCAAAAAAATTTTCAAAAGCATTGTCATCTGAGCTATTATTATCAAAAGATTCGTCATCATCAAAATCACTGTCTGATAAATCGCTATTAACGACTACGTCCTCAATATAATTCTCATTCCTAGTAAACAAATCAAAAGTATTTTCTATTTGAAAATTGTTCTCATTAAGTTCTGCAGCTAATTTATTAACAAATTCTAAATTTTGTGAAGGTTCGGCATTGCTTTTATTTGTATTGTTAATAACTAAAGAAATTGGTTGTCCCCCCACCTACGGGACCTAGCCGAGAACCAACTCGCGAGGGAAGACCCTGGGAGTATCGGGTCATCGAGGCCCGAACTAGTGGCGCCTACATCCACAGACGAACAAGCGTCTCGGACACCGTCACGTCCTCCTTCTCCCCGCTTTTGAACGCAGCCTCTCAAGCGCCCCTGTGGGAGACTTGAGAGGTAGGTCGAGTAGGGCGCTCCGGGATCTGCGATCCCCACGGAAGCCTGGACCAATGCGGGAGGTGGGTTCCCCACTTTTACGTCCGACATAATTGGCGGCGGCTCAAACCGCCAGAGTGGGAACCGGTCAGCTGCCCTATATCCCTCGGTCTCCGGCTGTGAAACTACGAGCTTGACTCTCGCATCGTGGAGGCTAAGAGTCCTTTTGTGTCGAAAGCGGGTGAGCTACCGCTGCAGTTCTCTACTGCTCTCCGGCTGCATAAGCGGTTAAAGAGTTGCAACGAGACTCAGCGGTTCAAGCATAACCGACGAAGGCAGGGGCGACCACGGCCTTTTCGAAGGTTCGTCATCCCCGCCTTCCTTGACTCCTTGGAGACTGTCTCCTCGGGAGGGTGTAGTCGGCCTCAGTGACCAATCTTAACTTTTCCGGAGTTAACACCGTGCAGGTGCGCAGCGTCGTGGTGGTGGTAAAGCCCTTAGTGTCTTCCCCAGAGCTCTCCCCCACCGTTACGGAACGGACTGCCCGGCCTGTCGGCAGCGCCGGTGACGAGGATATTCTCGACCTGGATTGCCTGGCAGACTTGGAGCTGTTCAGTCCTGTGGGGATAAGAGTGCCCGCACGCTCCGCTCTCTTGCGGCAGCCTGTCCGCCCTTCTCTAGCGGAGACTCCGGGACACTGGCAGCTGCGTGACCCACGGAAGCTCGCCGCCGTGAAGAGGAACATCTTGGGAGAAGTCGCCCCTACAGGACGCAAGGCCATCGCATACGAGGCGACGGTTCTACCTCGCAGCCGCAGCGCCAGCCGGAGACGCTCGTTGAAGCGGCTTCAAAAAAGCCTGGAATGGACGCCTCCCCGGTTCAGGCTGCCTTAAGTTCGCTTAAGGTCCCACAATCAGCCCTTTTCAGGGCCACCAAAACGAATTCAAACATAAGCTCCCCTCATCACTGACCCTCCCTACCGTCAGTCGAGGATAGTATCAAATGTTAAAAGATACATTGTTAAAAATCTCTTAAGCTCACTCTTTGTATATTCTGATGGTTCATGCTATCATAAGTATAAGAATCGGAAGAAGCTGGCGTCCTCTTCGGAATAATAAAGCGATTTGGTTTATCGTCATACCTTTTTGAAGCATCTTTTTCTGATTCTATAATCTGTGATAGTTGCAGTTGTACAAATTTGAAATAAAAACAATAAAAAATTATGAAATACAGAACTAATTATTGCTAAAAAGGAATTCTATACCTTAAAATAGAAAAAAAAAAAAATAAATGTTAAAGCTTGCTCTGCGAAAATTTTTTAAAAAACTATTGTGAATGTTAAACCAAAGTAAGAAAAAGTTGCAGTTGAAAGAAATTATCTATAATTATTCTTATTTAAATTATTGTACTTTTTAAATCCATGGCGGAATCCATAGTGAATTTTATTGAATCCTTGAGAATCGATCGAGCCACTTCGAAAGATGTGCAATTGCATAAGAGTATAAAATCTTACGATCGATAGCCTCTCAACTTTCTTTTAAAATTAAAGAACTTGTACTCTCCTAATGCTTATTAAGACTGCAAAAAGTTCTTCCCAAACACACGGTACGCACATATAGAATTGTGAGCCTGCTGAAATTTACCGCCTTCCACCATTCAGTAGGTTCGATTCATTAGTAAAAAGGAACTACTCGAACTAGACTAACAAGAGGAGACCCTCCAGATCACGGATTTCGCTGGAACTTGTCAGAGATATTCTTTGGCGAAAAATATGAGGTACGAATCTTAGCGTTAGTTCCAATGTACTCTAGGAACCGAGTTAAGGTATTCGTTACCCGACTTACCGAATCAAAGAGAAGTCCAAAAAAAATCTAAAAAAAAACATAACGCGAGTTTTTTATGTATGTAAAATCAAACTAATGTGATACAACAATTCTTTTTTTTTTTTTGTTTATATGATATAACAGTTTCTTCAATTGTAAAATAAATGAAAATTCACAATCCCTCGACCCCATTTATGTTTCCCTGCAGTGTTCGCTTCTATTCCGGTCACTATTAACTAATATAACAAAAAAATGTAACTAAAGAAATAATTTTACTAAAAACTGATCAGATAGTAAACAGTTGCTTTTTCGTCCCAGAAACTTGCATGTTTACAAGTCTTCTAGAGCATGAGAGAAGAAAATTAAATATAAATTTATAGTAGCATATTAGTGTGATCAGAAATACGTATTTTTATTTAATATTGAATAAAGAAAATTTTTCCCTTATATTTTTTTTAATTTTCATGTCTCATCTAAAATGATTTACATAAATTAAGTTACAAAAAATTTAAGAATGAGTGAAAATAACTTTATTCCCATCTCAGAAGACATGACCATTTTTTCTCCTGAAAAGCAGCAATACCAAAATTACAACTATGATAAATCTTTGCCTGCATATGCTGGACTGGACTGGAAACAAGTAATGAATATACACTTATTCCAACAGTGAACATGTAAGTATTCTAATTCTACGAGTTTAATATATACGATTTCAATAATTTTATGTATTATTTTATATATAATACTAAAATCTCACAGTTTTATGGAAAATATTTACTTAAAATGAACAAACTAAAGAAATAGCTTAACTAAATTTACTAAATATATTGAACATTATATTACTATTTGATTTTAAATTAATTTATCTCCTTTATCTATTTTTAGATCCAATGCGCAAGATCCTGCAGGAACTATTGTATGGATTTTGACATACAAGGTCGTGAAATATTTGTAATAATATACTGGAGAAACTCATGCTATTTATATTAACCAAAACTCCAATTAACCCATTAACAACCAATACCCCGAATTTTCAACAACTTTTTCAAGGATATTATAATTATATTATTAAGAAATTTCATGAAAAACTCTTGCGTGATTAATAACACATTTTATCAGTTTTATAGGAACGCATAAAAATATTGTTTAATACTTTAACGTAGTATTTTTTCGTACGTGCGAAGAAGTCTACTTTCAACCCTTGAGAAACTACTAAAATTATATTTCAACGGGTGCTTGAGGTTGCATCGAAGTGCAATAAAACAATTCTTCTGTTTTCAAACTGAAACATTTCTCCTATGAGCTTTAATCACAATAAAGTATAAATTGATTTGAAGAAAAATTTAAGTATATACTTTGTATTATTCAATTGTACAAAGCTATATAGTTTGCATTAACTAGATATTAATATAATATTTATAAGAAATCTAAACTTTACCTCCTAAAAGAACGATGTAACCCTTGTAATAATCACAAATCTCGTTTTTTGAATCTGAAGACGTCTCAGACTCACAACGGCATCAATAAAGGTAGTAAACGTGTTGTAACTATTTATTTTAAATTAGTTATTACGTTCAGAGATTTAATAAAAACAAATTTTGTTTGAAATAAAAAGTAATTTATTTAACGCTGACAAGATGAGGTGAACAATTATAAAGACCCTTTTAGTCCGAGTACTTTTTTGCTTCTGACTAAAAAGGTGCAAACGATTCGTACGCCTGGCGAGCGAGCGAGAGTCAATTGTTCCTTCCTTTTTTTTTATAACTGTCAACTCTTTTTATTCATTTCTTTTTTTTTTTGTTGATAAAAGATGAATATCTCTATGGCCACCGTCCGCGAAAGAGCCTCTACGCTCTCCCGCCCCGTGCCCCTCGACCTTTGAATATTTTTCAAATTAACAGAGAGGAAAATGTACCCACGGACGATGCTCTTCGATCGCCGCGACACGGCCTACACAGCGGCTTCAATTATACCGCTGTGGCGAGACTCCATCTTTTATTTTTTACATAAACCTTTTCTTCTTCTCTCTCTCTCTATCTCTCTCTCTCTCTAGTCAAGCGCACGATTACAAAACATTTTGTGTCGGTAACACGTGTTTTGGGTTAAAATCACTTAAGTCCTTAAGATTTATAAAATTGGTATCCAATTTGCCATATTTTATGCGATCTGCCGCTTGATAAATGCCGGTAAATGAGGATAATTGACTCACTTTTATACAACATTCTATCGCTTTCGCATAGCGCTCCGCAGACGTGCAGCTCAATTTTCTCAGTATTTCGATTGCTTTAAAAAATTTCTTGACAGCGAATAAAAGTCTGGTCCACGAGAAAAAGCGCGTAAAATCAATAAATACATGTTGTTGTGTAGACGTCTGAGCGAGCATGTGATTAACTATAATACTTTTTGTACGTACTCGCATTTCTCTTGCGTGAACTTTTTTTACTGAATCTTGGACGGGCCATTGCGAATCATTTTCACGTAAAAATGCCGGGCCTAATACCCATCTACTCCCTTTGACTATCGAGTCGGGGTTATATCTGGTACCGTCATCTGCTGGATTTTGTTTAGTCGGAATCCAACGCCATTCTGAAACGTCGGTATTTTCTTTTATTTCGGCTAATCTATTAGCGACGTAAATTTTAAAATCTCGAGGATCCTTTTTGATTCATTGCAAAATGGTTTTCGAATCCGACCAAAAAACACGACGCGTGATTTTATAATCATGTTCTTTTTTTATTAATTTAGCCAGCCTTGAAGCAAGTAGAGCAGCTTGAAGTTCCATTCGTGGAGTGGAAATCACTTTTAAAGGAGCGACGCGACTCTTGGCTAAGATTATAGCCGTATGAAAAGTATCGTTATCAAATATAAAACGCCAGTATCCTACGGCAGCGTAAGCTTTTGAGCTCGCATCACAGAATATGTGTAATTCTATCGATTTAATTTGTAAATTATTAATTCTATAGCAGCGGTCGATTCTGTAGGTTTTGACTTGGGTTAAATCACGTAGCCATTTTTTCCATAGTAAATTTTCGTTTTCATGTAACTGTTCATCCCAACCAATGCCGCTAGACCATATTCTTTGCATCAAAATTCGCGACTGTATCGTAAAAGGGGTTAAGAAACCCAACGGATCGTAGACCGACATTATTACACTTAAAAATTCTCCTTTAGTCGGTAATTTTCTCCCGTTATATAAGTCGCTTGAGATTTTATTTTCATTTATATTATATGTTAGTTCGTCTGATCTATTGAACCTGCTAAGCCCTAAAATTTTTTCCCCGGTCTCGTTTTCGTCGGTTTTAATTAACAATTGTGAATTGTTTTGTAAGTTTAATTTATTTAATACAGCAGCGTTATTACTCTCCCAACAGTACATCTCCCAATTTGCCGCGGTGTTAATTTCGATTACTTGCTGTATGCGTTCAATTGCTTCATCGATAGACTCGCAATTATCAAGATAATCGTCCATATAAAAATTCATTTTTACGCTATTTACCGCTGCCAGGTATCGAGAAGCAAATAAATCCGCGTTTTTGTTTTTTGTACAGCGCAGAACATGGCGATGACTTGGAACCGAAAAGCATAGATGGCATAACGCATTCGATTGGTTCGACTGTTCGATTATCCCCATGCCAGAGAAAACGCTGAGCGTCGCGATCTTCTGGTCTAATCTTTATTTTTAAGAACATATCACGTAAATCTGATTTTATAGCAAAAGGTTTCTGTCTGAATCGTATTAAAACGCCTAGCAAATTTTTTAATAAATCCGGACCGGCAAGTAACTGATCGTTAAAACTTGTATTGCTTTCTACAAAACAGGACACACTGATCCTCTTGTTGAATTGAAGGAAAGCGATGAACGCATCTGTTCTATCTATGGCAAATTTGGAACAGGCTTAAGTGTTGTGGGTGAACTTGGTTTTTCACATGTGACAGCTGATAGGAATGGTGAGCATTAATTCTACTTCAGAACACAGATTTTTATTGTTTTCTAAAGCTTTTAGTACAGGATATATATTAGTTTAAGTTTTCCAATTCCATAGGACATTTCAAATAATATTTTTATGTATTCGTACCTTGCAATTTTATATATTATATATTTTATAGTTAAAAATAAGAATTTTGAGGTCGGAAAGTCGTTTAATAAATTTTAAAGAAAATGATAATTTAACGCGACCTATTATTTTAGATACCAAAAATTATGTAACACGCTTACTAATTATACATTTTCATAAAAAATACTATCATGGAAGTCACGAGACGGTAATAAACGAGTTACGACAAAATTTTTGGATAGTAGGTCTTCGTCAGACTTTACGTAAAATCGTTAACAACTGTATTTTATGTAGAATACGTCGAGCTAATCCTCCCAATCCAAAAATGGCAGCTTTACCTACTGCACGCATGGCATATAAATTGCGCCCATTTTCTCATTGCGGTATCGATTATTTTGGACCTATATTAGTTAAAATAGGAAGAAGAAAAGAGAAACGTTGGGGAGTTTTATTTACATGCCTAACTACACGAGCGATCCACATTGAACTCGCACATTCTCTTACTACAGACTCTGCTATAATGGCCATACAGCGATTCGCGGCAAGAAGAGGTTTTCCTTTAATTGTTTATAGTGATAACGGAACTAATTTTAGAGGCGCACACAAAGAATTAAAAAAAGCTATTAAGAGTCTAGGAACTGAAAATTTTTCTGAATTCGCTACAAAAAATAAAATTGAATGGAAATTTAATCCACCGACAGCGTCACATATGGATGGTGCGTGGGAGCGACTTATACGATCTGTCAAAACTTCTTTATTTACTGTACTTAAGGAACAAACATCGAAAGAAGAAGTATTATTAACGTTACTTACGGAAATTGAGTATGCAGTTAATTCACGACCTCTTACACACGTTTCTGTGGATCCTCGCGATAACGAAGCATTAACACCGAACCATTTCTTAATAGGCACTTCTTCAGGGAATATACGTTT
>UELV01179363.1:514-26711 GCA_900490015.1 Megastigmus stigmatizans | reverse complement strand
CACACACACACACACACACACACACTAACTATGTTGAAAGCATTAGAATTATCTTCGTGAAGGTAACATCCGGATTTCCGCACGGCTTGTGCGCGAGGATAGAATGGAAATCTGGTTAATTCGATTGATTGCGGGCTTACGGTTCAGCTGGAATTTAAATCTCTTAATTGGGAAATGAGAAATTGGTTGGAAATGATGAAAATGTGACCAATGGACGGTTAAGTTTCAAGTTACCGTATCGTCTATTTTGGGAAATTTAATTCAATAAAGATGCGACGCAATACATATTTTACTCTTCCGTGCGTCAATCATTTTAGTGCCTCTATTTAAATTTTCACGTATTATAAAGCAGCGCTCCGGAAATTGTTACTGTTACTGATCAAATTATAGAAATTTCAATAAAAATAACTGTACTTATTTGGGTGGGAATAAATATAGTATTTGTGTACATGTAAAATTCATGAACCTTCATAATCATTGTAGAAAACATTTTTGGATTATCTATTAAAAAAAGCTATCTTTTGCAAAAACAACATAAGAAACAGCACAATTCAAAAGTGAATTGTATTTTATTACACACCAGAAAAAATGGAAAATTATATAACTTGAAAATATAAAAATAGTTTATTTTCTACAGGTTCAAGAAAAAATTATCTTTACTATGAAATAAACATTAAAGTTTCAAAATAAGTGATTGCGAAATTGTAAAATGATACTTCCGTGGTGAATAAAAATGAATGTATTTTTAATTATTGAATGAGTTACTCTGCTTGAATTGTAAAACTTTAGAACGCGCTAATTATCTCGAAGATAAGATGTGGAATACATGAATCTGTACTTTCTTATTATTACTTCTTTCATAATTGGCGTACAAATACAAGTCAAGTTTTATGTTTTTTAATTTCTTCATGGATCGCAAAACAAACGAGCGCTTAAAAGCGCAATTTATTCAAGAAGAAGACATCTTTATGATAATATCTAACGTAACTTTAAGCGAACAGAGGTGGAATAGATCGCGTGACATTGTGTGCAGTTTATTATTACAGTATGAATTGCGTACGAACGGCAAAGTAATGTGCTTAGTTCAGCATAACGTTTAATTTCCGCCAGACTGCACCGAGGAATTACTTTGCTTTCAGAAATATCAAAGCTTCGAAGCTGAAATTTGTGCTAAATTATTTTTGCTAAAATATTTTTATACTGGAAGAACAATTAAGAATGTGCTTCTGCTTCGGGTGATGTTAAATCGGGTTCGTTTCGTTTGCTTTGAAATTCTATATGAGTTTGAAAGTAATCTGTAGTGTAAAAATAATAAATCCTTTACATATACTTCCAATTGAATTTAAAGTTAATCAATAGTTATGCCAAAATTACATTTTTTCATGATCCAATATGCCTTGACAATATTTATTTCGTTTAGTATTCATTCTCACTTTTAACAAAGAAATATTAAAATCTTGGTTAACCATGACCATAAACATATACCGAGAATTCATTTTCTGTTTATAGATTCAAATATTCGCCTTGGTGTCATCAATTACTATTCTCATTATGAACATTTGTGCAATTTATGCAACGTAGGCATCTTTAGAACGTGACTAGTATTTCGAACAGCAAATTAATAGACCCGACTCTCGAACTGATTTAGAAAGTATTGACAAATTTTGATTAACTTGAATTCTCAAACAAAAGGCAACGCTATGTCTTTTTACGTGAGCACAATCAGCCACATAAATTATTCATCGGTTATTCAAATTTCGCATTTTCATACGTTTTGCATCAAAGAAGATCATGGAAAAAACGAGAAATAATATCGTAAATACAATCAAGTGCATAAATTATTCATCACTTCGACAGTAGAAAAATTTAAATTTTTGTATTCTTTATTTGATAATTATACGTTTCAAACGATACAAATATTTCTGTAAAAGATAGGCTGCTTCTTCATTAGTTTCGATCTCTAATGAAATCCACAGTCAAAATAATTGAACAAAAGAGCTAAATTAATTAATAAGGAATATATAAGTATCAAATTTTCGTGAAACGAATAACTTTGGAAAGAAACGTAAATGTAAAAATGCTAGACTTTTAGATTTAATCTAGTTTCGAAGCAACTTCGAAAGGGAACTGTTAAATTTTAAAAAGTGAAATATTTAATAAGAATAATTTTCAAAGGCTCACAGAAGAGATTGGATAAAAACGTTGAAGCATCTGCAAGGCTTCTTGCAATCAATAAACATAAATGTCGAAAGGGTATTTGTTTACTTCTTCTCTATTTTTTAACGCGTATTCATCACACCGGCACTAAAAATCTTAACGTGCAAGTCTTTGAAACAAAAAATACTTGTTAATATTAATAGAAGAAATAATCTCATTAATAATGCACTAAGAAAAGTTTGTTTTATTACGCTGCGTAAAATATACCGTACGTCACGAGAGCTTCACTCGTAAAGTTTGATATTTATAAATAGCAAAACACAGTAATCAAGTGCATTACCATTCGTTCTATTAAAATTTATTCAAGCATTACATGTAGCTATTGCTCCTATAGTTATGTAGGATATATAACTAACGATCGATACTAACAACTTTGTAAAATACATATAATTTTTTTTTTGTCATTTTAAACATTATAAGACTATTTTATAGGCCTATGAAATCATAAAGTTGCAAATCTTTTTGTAAAGATTTATGTCACTTAGTATTTACGATAAAACATTAACTCGCTTAATTATATCCCACGTTAATAGATAAACAACTAATTCTCCATTTGGGTTTACAGTCCGGTATGAGTACAGAAGAAAGATCGCACCAAGGGAGAAGATGACGCTGCGCAGACACGTCCTTGCGGGCATCCGCAGGGCGATCCTGGCCGCGGGTGTGCTCGCCCTCCTCGTCCTAGCACTGTCCAGTCAGGAGCGCTCGAGTCCCAACAGCTCCGGTGGATCTCGACAACCCATCAGCCCCGAGGTAAGGCAAACAAACTCAACTATTTCGTCAACCGCTCGCGTTATATCGATCGTTGCGTTGCAGCCACGATCAAAATTCTCCATCGCTGGCTGCTGTGTGATTTATGCAAACTATTGACTGGACTGAATATAGCTTGATAAATTTGACTGAGAAATTCGAGATTGCGCGCCCTCCGATCGCTCATATTACGCCGCATAGTTTAGCTTTAGAAATTTGGAAAATTAACTTGTGGCTTACGGGGGCTTGGGATAACAAAAATAGCGCGGTCAAGGAATTTTGGGGGAATTTTTTTTTACATAATTGTACATTGTTAGGTTGTTATTGGAATTAGTTTACTTGGTGACTAATTTAATTTTGGCCTTAGAGAATATGATTAGAGTGCATTTAGCGAGATAGTTAGATAGTTAGAAGGTTAGATGATTGAATTTTAATCAAAACAATGCTGTCAGTCGAAATGTTCTATTAATATTATATTGTGTTTCTTGTATGACTAGGTAGAACAATAAAATTAAATAAATGAAAACAACTACGGTACGGAGCAGTAATCAAGAGTCACGAAATGCTTAAAAATGATATCAGTACAATATAATTAAAATATTTTTCTACCCCATTGTTGCGCGAAATTGCGAGCCTTAAAAAGTCACATTAAAAAGCAGACATAAGGCCATTCCTACAATAAGAATTATGTTCTTATGATTTTTCTTAAGTTTAAGCAAATCATTTATACTTAATCATTCCACACATTATTTATATGACCCACCGTGGCATCTTCTCACCGATCTGAAACACAACGACACAAATCATTGCACACGCTCAAAACTGTTATTAGACTCACGCTATATAAAATAAAAATAAAATAGAAAATTAATGCTCGCACGAAAGTGCGCAATTTATGAAACTTAAGGGTGAAAAAAGACCTCCAACTACTTTGACTTATCGCGTGAAAAGGAAGTACAAAAAAAAAATAGAAACGGAGAGAAATGTAAGTGTGTCAACCAAGCCCTCTGTTGGAATACCGAATCGCACGGAAAATCGTAATTAGGGAATCGAATAGCGTGTTTGGTAAAGGGAGTTGGCTTTCATGACCTTCGGCCAAAGTGAGATTGATGTCTGCAAGCATTTTCGAACCACTAGCCTGCGATTGCAGTGCAAACATTTTCCGCGTATTTGAATAATACATCTTGCGAAAGCTGCTACTGCTTGACTTCGCTTGAGCACGTAAATGCGCAATCACACAAGGAATTCGTTAAACAAAGATATAAGTAAGCAAGAAATCTAACAGTATTCAAATTAAGCTTGTTTGAACGGTACGAGATACCAAAGGTTACTTGAAATCGATTTTTGTCAATACCTCAAGGTAAAAGTACCAATCGCTCGCCTATGTTGTAAAGAAAATTTTATTATCTTTCAAAAACGATTTATAAAGAGAAGATTTTCGCTTTACCTCAAAAACGCATGCTTCGGTATCTGAAAATTTATGTCCCAGTACGGAATTTATGGCCAGCTTTTTTCGTTCCATTTTTGTGAAAATAATGACTATTTTTCCACCAAATCGTGACATTTATAATAAATGTGTGTACAATTCACGTTTATTATGTGCGTAACAAAAAGATTTTCGCAGTTAATAGTATATCGAAAAATGCAACCCAAAATACAGTACTCTACCCACATTGTTGTTTTGGTAACCTCGCTTTCTAATTTATGTATAATAGCAAAATATTCGGCACTCGTGTTTTTTTAGATACTAGTGGCTACTTATTTTCTAGTAAATAGTCTTTTGTGCGACACTACTATAATACATTTACTGCGTTAATTAAGAAATATTCGTTGAAAAAGCGTCCAAAAAATAATCCAGAATTTGATATTAAACAATCGCGTTCATAAAATTTAATCTTTTTATTTAAACATTTATATACATTTTTCCGAACGCTCCATTATTTTTTAAATTAAAGTCTATCCCTTCTTGTTTTCTAAAAAAAAACTGGTAATGAACATCGCTTCGTCGCTTCAACGAACGCGTAAAGCAGCTTGACAAATGCGTGAATGTGTGCGAAGGGAAAATACTTGAATTCGGGGTAAAGAGAATGCTCAACAAATATAAATCGAGAGAGAGAGGGGGAGAGAGAGAGAGAGAGAACTCGTATGGGCGACGCAACTCGCCCGACGTCACATTAATCTTCCAGCAATTCTATTTCGAATGCTCGGACAGCTTGACTGTGTCCAATAAACGAAGCCGGAAGCGTTTACGCCCTCGTGTCTCCCTTTTTTTCGGAGCATATAGAGGCAACTCTTTCGCAGGAGTCTGTGTTTCTCTTCCCAGCTTTGTGCGTTTTTCCTTATAAGTAATTTTCCGCTTCAAATCCACTTACTGCCGTGGAATATCGACCTTACCTCGACCAAACTACGCCATCATTTCTAGCTTTTAGATTTCGATGTGTTATGGGAATGACTGGATAAAAGTGGTTTATAGCGGTTGAAAATGGGGCGGTAATATTATCTTTCGATGCTTGAATGATTTTGTGATTTCAATACTGGAGAATTTTTTGTTGAAAGGATAAGGGATAACGACCACAGCAAATTTCCATATGTTGGCATATCATGTGTATACCAAAAGTATCTCTTGATAAATCAATTCATTCAAAAATTTTATAAATAGTGGATAATTGTAATTAAATAAATATTTTTTATTTTTTTCTGCTTCTACCACTTTGTCTATGGTCATTCCAATATTTACTAAAGTTTGAATTGCATCGATTGATTTGTTTGCAGCAAAACTAGTATAGCCGAAGTGTCAATTTAGAAATGTACTCATAGACATCCGACGTTTCGTTAAAAATGCAAGATGAACAGATACAATAAATTCATAGCGAACGAAGCATATTAACAAAGTTTACTGTTTTTTATCTTATCGCTCTTTAGTAGTTGTTCGACGAAGCAGAAATGACAACTAAAAATAAAATGTTCACAATGCGGAAATAGCCGATGTCATTTAATGCTTCTTTTTTTATCGCTTATGTTTATCTTCTCCTTGGTACTATTCATTAGCTTTAACATGTGTTATTTGCTTACTAATATTATCTAAGACTAAACATGCGAAATAAGTTCATTATTTGCTTAAAGTTGATGATAATGTTCTGTTTATGTCAAGTAAAAGTATTGCAAAGATAAATTCTCAGACAAAATTAATGCATGGCAGTTCAAAAACTTTAGTTATAATCCGGTGTAAAGTAACAAGATTGATTATACTTTGTTAGTATTACACTTTTATGTAGTGAGATTAATAGCTTTCTTTTACGATCGGGATATTTAATATTCTGGTAAAATAAACAAAGTTAAATGGAACATATGATTAAAAAATATAGAAGTACCTAAATAATGAACTAAATTTATTTAGAGTAGACTTTTGGGATGAAGGTCAAGAGTTCAACAGTTGTTTTTAATTATGTTCAAACTCGCACTACTGACAGCAGTACTTTTGGTGGTGCACAGATAATTTCATTAAATTTCTTTTTTCATAAAATGTTTGAACTTTTCCAGCATGTATTTTAACACTGGCTATTTTCATTAAATACGGTAACAACTGAAGAATTATATAAATCATAGAGATATAAAAAATTTGAGAAAAAATTTGAGGAAAAATACAGTTCTCAAATCATGCATTCAGTTCAAACAACACCTAATTTTTCATCAAATGCAATGTGCACACACAGCTCGCGAATCACTGGAACCAGCTCCCAGCAAATCCACTCGCTCGTGCTAAACTTGACGCGCCAAAAACTTCCGGACTAATGTCGCAAAAGGTACACCAAAAAAGGGAAGCCAACGTGTGGACCCCTACGAAACTTTTCCACTTTCATCTATCTCACTCTCCCAATAAATCGTCATTCGAGTCTTGCGCGCACCTATAGACTCTCCCGTAAATAAAGCAACTCCCGGCAATCCGATCTCCGATATATTCCGCGTAATGACTCGTACAAACACGAACCTCGTAGGACGCTTACACAAAGAGTCAAAGGATGAAAGAACGAGGGGGAGAGAGAGAGAGAGAGAGAGAGAGAGAGAGAGAGAGAGAGAGAGAGAGAGAAAAGAAAGCTTTGGGTAAACGTCCGGTGCAGGTGCATTTTTTATATCGAGTGAAATGGGTCGCGCGTTGGCGTGTGTGTTGCAAGGGGGGGGGGGGGTTGCTTGAAAAATGGCTGAAGAGTAGTATGAAGGGGGGAAGGACATAGTGCAACAAAAAAAAAAAGAAAGGCAAATACCAGTCGGTCTGTTTGTCGACTCTTAATTGCGAGCGTGCGCAGGACGAATGCGTCTGCCTTTAAATTATTTTCCCCGCGCTGGGCTGCAGCTCGCTCCCACTTGGCCTACGATCATTTAAACGGCGGCTACAGGCAGCTGAACGAGATTTTTTGTTGCCCATAACGTGGGCGTGTGTGTGTGGGTCGACTCCACGACTGCGCTGATTACTTCATTTTTCGTGAGCTGTTTTACATGGTTCGCGCTCGGACGATTAACGGAAAAGTGCAAGGGAGGAGAACACGCGACTGGATGATAAAGAAACAGCGAGCGAACGCCGTAAAGTGATTTATTCGGCCTGATAAGGATGAAGGATCGATGTATTTTTAGCCCACCGAGTGGGCCGATGTAAAGAAAGTGTTGACTAACAGCCCGTCACTTTACTCCAACTCTAACATCCTGCGCTTAAGAAATGCATTACTCAATATTCTTTATGATTATCGGGTTTCCTTCTACTTATACCTATGCGCGCGGATGCAGAATCGATGTACGTTTTTTATCTAATCTTGAAAAATGTCGGGCATTGAACGGCGCACGAAACTTCCGGCAAGTGTATATATACATTACTTAATCAATCTAGCGATAATATTTGGACTGAAAGTTGACTGCTCCGACGAAACAATTGAGTTAAAAATCATGCTTTTTATTCCGAGAAAGAGAAGTATAATTACGAAACGAGGAAAGCGAAAAGATAACACCGAGAAGGCAGGCATAATGTGTAGCGATAGTTTTGGACACCGATGCACCAACATTTTCAGAATCCAATGTTGGTGCTTGATGCAGCGTAAGCAATAGTGAAATTCTAGCAACTTGCTAACTTTTGAAGCTACGGTTACTCCGCTGTTCGAAGTTTACCCCATGTAAATGTGCTGCCGTAGCAATAATGAATTTATAGCGAAAGTTTGTTGATGCAAAGTAATGAAATACAATGTAATTAAAACTATTGAATTTTGTATACCGGCGGCAATAAGATTTTTTTTTCCATCGAATTCGTTCGTTTTAAAACTACCGGGTACGGCAGCTCCGATTAATTTAAGCTCAATGGTATTAATTTACTTCGAGCGGATTTGATTTTCTATCGCTCAATCATCAACGTCATTTAAAAGCGTTCATTTGCCAGTCTAGAACTTTCAATTTAAAAATTGAGCCCAGAAAATCAAGACCAATGTTCACGAAAATACTGGTTTCGTGTGTTGTGAAAATCCAAAATGGTATTCCAATCATCTTGCCTATTCAATTCGTAGACTAAAAATGTTAGTCTACTGCGCGGAATAATATGTATTAATATGCACTACAATCTATTTATTCTATTAAAATTCAATTAAGATTTACTTTTGCAATCTATGCAATTTTCAAAAAATACTGTTATTTAAACTGCATTGCCATTTTCAAACTAAAAGTTACCCTTCGTTCGGGAGTATTTACTGTAAATATATAGGAATTTCCTCCAAGCCAATAGCATTTTTCAAAAAATAAAAGATGTCAAATACATCCTCAGCGTGTCAACAAAAAGAGAATAAACTTAAACACCTAGCGAGCTTATCCGAAAAAGTTAAGCTTGACAAAAACTTTCCAAACTACAAAACTTTCAGAAAAAAAATTCAAATCAACAATTTTCAAAGTTTGGAAAAGAAAATCAATGTTTCTATGTCACGAGTACATCAGCATAGACTGGCTTTCGTATCATCTTCAAAATTACCTCCTTTCACGCTCGCTCACCACGTATAAGAAAAATAACTTGGAGGATCATAAGGGAAAGAGAGAGCCTATAGAATGGCTATATAATCTTATATCAAACGACAGGTACGTAAGTTACGCGGGCTTTTGTCTTTGACAAAGGCTCTCTCACAAGATCATTAAAGTGTCTTGTTGACCTCGAAACGTGGTCTATTTATAAAAAAAAGGAAGAAAAAGAAAAACAAAATTTATCGAACGATTTTAGATCAGTTGAACACTTCGGTTATTCATAATATCCAATTCACGAACTTTGTAGAATTCAGAAAAAGATACGTATATGACGTAACTATTACGCGGAGATTACTGTACAGTTTACTAACTACTACCTTTCGGAATAACTTCGCAGTCATAAAATTTCATTGTGCAGCAAAGTAAGCAGCAACGAAAAAGTAGCCGTACCTCGTCATTTAAAAAAAAAGCCTTGAAACTTGATATAACGCTCGACAAACCCTTCGCAATCCACACACCCCGAAAAAAATGATAATCAACGCTTGAGCAATTTACGGAAGCGATCCGCGTCTGCGCCCGCGCTACGCCATCATCTATCTCGCGCGAAATATTCATCGCGCTCCAACGCCTCGTCCTCGTTATAATGAGCTGTAAAAAGCGTAAAAAACAAGAGTTTTGCAAAAAGCGCGGGCCAACCATTTTGACAAGCCCCAAGCCAATTTGGCCGAATCGAGTTTTATAAAGCGGATCGATGCGGGACTGGTGCCGAGGGGTAAGGAGAGCGGTTGGCGCCCGGCACACCGACTCAAAAATGGACTCGAACTAGGCCACCAGAAAGAGCCTCGACTCTCTTTCTTTCTCTCTCACGCTCTTTACGTCCATACAGTTATATAGATATATACGTATATAGAGGTGCGCTTCCGGAATGTTATCGGTAGCACAGGCTAGCTCTTTTTCTCTCTCCAACGTCTCTTCCAGCGCTGCAAGCAACAGTTCTCGCGCGACTATATATATATATCGGCGACTGTTCGGCTCCAGTCTCTAGTCTCTTTTCTCTTTCTCTCCTATTTACGCGGGATACATTTCCCCATAGTCGAATGCCCGCCGCTCGCTGCAGCTCTTTTTATACTGTATACACTCGGTCCTTATTGGCTCTCACGGGGGTGATATCGGTGGCATACACACACACACAAACTCCGGCAGCTTTTATTGCTCGCGTAAGCAGCCAGTTCTCTCTCTCTCCCTTTATACTTTTTTGCACGCTTTCAATTTTTTTTTTTGCCAAGTTTGATTTGGGATTTTTATCGCGATACTTTTATATGGTGTGTGTGTGCGGAAAAGTGAATTGCACGCGACTGTGAATGGATATAGTTTCCCCGTATAAATGTTGACGATGAGAAGAAGTAGTTTCAATATTGTTTCCGATTGTTTTGTTTGTTATAAAAACACTTTCGGTCGGTCGACCCGTTTTCAAATTAGCAGAACACTTCGTAAGCAACTCCTCGACTTCTCCGAAGAACCGAATGTAAATGATGATTAGTTCGTTGATTGCGTCAACGTCCGCGTGCCAATCATCGATGCGCCACACGCGTATACACACCCAATTTCGCAGCAGTTCCACTTATTCTAAATTATAAACGAAATATTTCGTAAGAAAAGACCGCGCTGCTATACCAAGCCGGTCAATTGACTATACCGCGAATTCTAATGGTGTCTCATTTATAGACAACGTTGCGAACCAGCACTTATAACCACGAGCTGCTGCTGCTGCTGCTGCTACCGCTGCTGGCCTTGCACAGCTATGCAAAGTGTATATACGCGGCGCGACTGCCTGCAGTTTGACGAGTTCATTCGATCATCCGTTGCACGGCTCTCTATATACTCTATAGCTCTATAGCCAAAGTGGAATGATCGATACGCGTGCATGAACGTGTTTTACCTACTTCTTCGTTTTTTCTCTCCCTCCCCCACCCCCCACCCTCCCTCCGTTCCACCCGTACTCCAGGTTATAAAAGCTGCATCTGGAAGATTGCTTTTTGCTCTTGCTCGCGGTGAAATATTGAAATACGGAGACGAGGGCTGGGGAATTTTTCCAGGAGTTTTTCTTTTTCTTTTTTTTTTTGCAGTAATACATTTTATTCGCGTTTACTCGCGTATAACAAATCTTACGATCGTCGGACTAATATTGGAGTGAAATATCTAGGCTGAAAATAAGTGTACACATGACATTTGAACAAATCATGAATATTGCATCTCTAGTGGCATGCACATGAAACGAACCCAAGCCGAGATACGCACACTCGATCGAGCATTATAAAGCTACGGCAGGCCTTTTTTCCTCTCTCTCTCTCTCTCTCTCTCCATCACCAGTTACAAACACATACAGAGAGAGAGAGAGAGAGAGAGAGAGAGAGAGAGAGAGAGAGCAGCTGCGCACGAAAGCCCACTAAATGTCATCCATATAACCTCCATTTTAATAACGCCGTAACAAGTCGCGCGCTTTAGCGGGTCAAGGCCGCACCGTCGGCGCAGCACTCGCCGTTTATCCAAACTCGATCTGCCTCGATCCTGCACTTTACCGAATAATTTTCCAACTCTCGCACGCGAGACAACGATGAATGTACGAAGCAGAGAAAAAAATCATTCGTATTATACTCTTTCGTCCCTCAGCCTTCTCTCCCTCGAAATATATACGACCTGTACAGCCGAGCCTGGGAAAACGAAACACGCGAGCCATGCTCTGCCATCGTGACTTTGGGCCGGAGCGCCGCCGCGCGAGGAAAGGGTTTCCGAGCTTCCATTTGCTAGCGACACACAAAGACTTTATTTCCAATATAGCCTTTGCCGATTCGGAGGCAAGAATTCAATGTAGAGTGAGAACGAAAGAACGGACAGTACCTACTTGCTATATTTTTTTTTTTCGCTCTTTCTCTTTACTGCGAGTATATAGAAAACTTATGTAGAATCTCTGCGAGTCTCAGCTTCCGCTCGCGCGCGCCCAGCAGCTTTTTCTACATGCACGTGGAACGAAGGCTTTATGTAAATACGATGGATATACGTATGCAGCGCGTGTAGTCGTTTCTTCTTCTTCTTCTTTTCTTTCTCTCTTTCTTTCTTTTTCCACGATATAAAGTCGGAATAACATCGCGGGAGAAACGAGCGGGGAAATGTGAGGCGAAATCGTTAAGGAGCTTGTGCTTCGGTGCACGCGTCTCGCGAGAGAGAGAGAAAATCGGTGTATTCCGGTGAAGAATGGCCCAAGTATGCGAGAACGAAGCGGTCCGCCTTCTGTTTTATTACGATTGTTATTCGAATTTTAGATCTGTTGGGTGCAGCAATGTGGAAGCTTACAAACAATGTTTACTATACTGCTTGCAAATTAGCTGAATTTCATTTGTATTAGTAGTAGTGAAGCAACTAACTTTTATAGAGACTAAATCGGAAAACCATTTTATCCTTTATCAACAAAAGTGGGTTATTAGTTACACAATAGCTTTATTGCATAACATCGACTGATAAGCTTGTTACCATATATCATTGAAACCATATACCATTTTTTCCCATCCTACGATGATTAATAACGAGAGAATCTTATCGCAATCTTGAACGTCCCAGCAAAACTCCTTGCCCCCGTTTCTGCCAAAGATATCTTCAAGCAAAATGTAAACAAATATATCTCGCAGAGGTAATCCAACCCGACCTTTTTTTTAATCATAAGCAAAAAAAGCTGGGAAACTACGAAAAATCTTATTTTCCGCCAGGGTTACATTTTCGGGCGCGAATCGGAAGGAACGCGCGGGAAAATTAATTTTCCTCCTCCGCGCTCCCGGCGGGGGACTGTAAATTTTCTTTTTCTTAAGCGTGGAACGCTCGAGAGCGCGTGTTATTAAAATGCGATCGGCGCGAAGGATCTTTAGTGCACTGCTGCACAACGACGAGAGAAGCTACATACACATTTTTACAGCTCTTCTTCGTTTTCCTCTTTCTTTTCCAATGGGCGATCCTTGCGGAGTCGCGAGCGCGCGCGCACGTATCATCGACTGCTGTGTAGCGAGGCGCGGTGAGTTACTTTTCTTCTTCTTCTTCTTCTTCTTCTTCTTCTTCTTCTTTCCTCGCTGGAATTTCGGATAACGCTGTTATTGTTTGATAAAGTATTCTGTCTAGGGGGAGGATACTCTTGGAGCGAGAGAAACTTTTGCGCTTTGTGATCGCACACTCTCGACGTAATCGCTATGGGACGATCTTTTCCGAGAGAGTGTGTGTATTTGTGTGATTGCACACGCTCCGTGAAACTGTAGTGAAAAATTCTGCATGTTCTCGGTGACCCAATCGATATTACTCGATTCATTAGATTAGCTGTGGTTTTTTATTCAATGAACACAATTGCTCGTAAAGTGCAGGTATATAAATAAACAAATCACAATAACGTTTATCGACTCATAATGGCGCAGCGCACATCTCGCCTCGCCATTCTCTCTTCATCGTGCGGTATCTCACGCACTCGCACGGACTTGGCAAGCGCACGACAGTCAAGGGTAACGGAGAAGAAAAAAGAGAGCCGCGCGGTTTTACATAACGCCACCGCGGTGGGCGATCGTTTACGCAACCGCAACAACTCTGCGTTATAGACTACACACACACACACACACACACACTCGTACTGGACAATACGACCGGCAGCACGATGCGGGAGATACGTACGTGCAAATTTATATATGATACGCATGGCTATATAAGCGACTTCCGCGCGGTGCGCTATCCGATGATAACGGCTCTCCGCAGCGGAAAAATAATACGCTGCATCGTCCGAGAAATCGTCCTCCAGTTCGTGTGTAGCCGCTCATGTCGCAGCTGCCTCTCTCGTATCAACGAGAGCGAGAAAAAATAAACATCGTGCGTGCCGCGCAGGATAATTTTCGCTCGTTCATTAACTGTGCCGTGGCGCATCGTCGATTGCACCTCCTTATTTTTTTATTCTCTCTTCCTATATAAAACAGCGTTAATTGACTGACAATGTGCACACGCGAGTGCTTTTTGCGCCTCGCCGGAGCTTGATTATTAGATTATGAATTTAATTTGCGCGTTTATTCGTCCGAGCGACTGTCCAGAGAGCCGCGAGCTCTGTTAGGATTCAAGCCTGTTTCTCCTTCGCACATTATGAAACTATTGTTACGCAATTGGATTTGCTCCCGCGCGGAGTAACTATAGTTCCTTTTTCTTTTTTTTTTTTTTTTTTTTTTTTTGTAATATGACGAGATAATTTTAATGTCGGACGCTGCAGAGTTTTATAAGGTCGCGTTTCGCATCGCGAGCTCCCGAGTATAATGAATGCGGCATGAAAGATTCTATATATATATGCGCGTATAATCTCAATGGTGGCAGTAAGGCTTGGTATACATCTATCGATTCTATCGCGATCAGATGGAATAATTAATTCTTGAACCAAAAAAAAAAGTAAATATTTCTCGATGAAAAAGTTGAGTAAAAAGTAATTAGAGGAATGGCTGGATTATATAAACAGTTATAGCTGCGAGCCGTTTAAACTGAATAAAAACATTCTTCTGCCAGCGCAAGGTATATGACGCAAAGTTTGCGTAGCTAGCATCTACAAAAAGAGATAGAGAGCGAGAATATTTGCATTTTTTAATTACATCCAGAATACAGAGCGTGGAATTGAATTTGAATTCACTTGGATAAAAGAAAAATGAACTGCGCTCGAGTAATCGACGAAATCGATACATAGTGGATTACCAAAATTTCACAATTCAAATATTTAGTTTTTTTCAATACGCAATCGATCCTCTCGATAGCGGACGCGCCTTGGTCTTTTACTCACATTACCGCATACCGACGAATTGCGTTTGCTTTTTTGTCTAAGTCTTTATTTACCCGATGTCGAGACGATCGAGCTGCCGATAAGAAATAAGACATGATGTAAGAAACGCATCAGACGCAACGCCTGCACTCGAGCTGAGGTACGTACAAAAAAAGAGTAATACGTGGATGAGTGTATATCGCAAAATCCTTTTTTTTACCTTCGTAAAACACATTGCGAACTACACACACACACCCACACACGTGCGCACGCGTCCTCCAGACGCCTTATAATACTTTCTAAGCTGAAAGGCCTCTCGTGTGCCTATCTCTTGTCCTTCTTTCCATCTTTTCTTCAATGCGTCTTTCTCTCGGCCCCCCTCCCCCGGCCCCCTCCCTTCTACCCGCGTGCATTCATTATTTTCTTCCCTTTCTATATGACGGCCCTTCTTCGCTGCACTCTCTCTCTCTCTCTCTCTCTCTCTCTCTCTCTCACTGCACCCACGCTCCACATTCCGATTATGCATGTGTACTTTTTGTCGTCGCCTATCCACTTTACATCCTCCATCGCTCAGAATAATGGCTCTAGTATACGCTATATTTGCGCCTCTCGCTCTCGAACAATTTTTAGACGACGCTAAGGCGCACGACGATTTGCACCCCTCATTACGAGAAATAATTTTATAGAGCGATGATAAAAACTTTAGAATTTTCACGCGCGATTTGTGTTTTATTTCGCTTGTTATTATCGTAATTTTCAGACTTTCTCGCATTGAATTTTTGAAGAACATGTCAATATCGTTGTACAATGGATTATATGATTGATTGCGTATTGTTGATGGATTGACGTTTGTTTACTATTCAGAATTAATTACGGAATACAGGGTGTAACTTTATCCCAAGAATTACGCGTTCACGCGTCTATTCCAGGGCAACAATCTAACGCATTACGTACCATCAACAATGACTACGCCGAATCCAATTAATTAATTAATTAATCAACCCCCCTCGCGTGTATCCATTAGGCTGCAAACATCAATACTCTATTCATTTGTATTACTCATGTTTCAAATGTAATTCAGCGCGTTTTCAGCTGGACAACAACAACGTGAGCCAGAGTACGTTATTTTACATATCGAGCCTTCGCTCATCTGATCAATTCGGTCTTGTTTTTCGCCAAATTATTAAATTTCATTATGAATGTTCCACGAAAGCTATAGGTGACTTTGTGCAGCTTTGCCGAAAGAGGAGTTGAAATGGCCTTTTAGCGACGAGAGTATAAAAGCAGCGATTCCGCGTCGCTCGCCTAAAACTTTGAAAATATGCAAGGGAAGCAACGACTCCGCGGGATAAAAATGTAAAGTATAGGAGGCAAAGAGTTGGACTCGTCCCCCGGTTCAACGGTCAAATGGAGCACTCGTATAAAAATTCCACCAACACGCTTCTGGCCTCCTTTCAACCACCCCGTCGACTCATCCCTTATATTCCAGGATAATCCCCTTAAGAATATGTTCACAATAATCGTTCTGAATTCCCCACGCATGAAAAAAAGCACAGTTCTTATAGTCGAGGGCGCTTAATCGCGGTGCCAGTGGCATGGCAGAGCTGCTGAGGAGGACTCGACCGCAGAGTATACTATTCCAGGCAACCCGCAGATTACTTCGGATCTACCTACCTCTCGACAACTCTCTCGGCTAAAAAGCCACACACAGATCGTCGAATTTTTACCTCATTTTTTACCTCATCTCTCTCTCTCTCTCTCTCTCTCTCTCTCTCTCTCTCGATATATGCGAAACCACAATTTCGCGAAATGGGTCGTCAATCTATCCATCAATCCATCAGCCGTGAATATTAATCAATCTCTCTCGCTCGATCTCCATTTCCTTTGAGCACGCCGCCGCTGCCGCCGTTGCGCGTGAATCCACTCTTGCCCTCTTTTTTTCCAATCATCCCCTTCTACCTCTCCTTCGGTCTCTTGTGCAAACATGTGCATGCGAAAATTCACGTGGTGTTATAACGAGAGAGAGAAAAAGAGAGACAGAGAAAGAGAGAGCGGGAGAGAGAAAAAGAGAGGGAGAGAGAGAGAGTTTGGCAAACTTCCAGGCGCAGTGCGGCAGATGTCTCTGTCGTCGTTCCTCGCTTTTCTCTGTATGTCTCTGTGTGCGCGTGTGTTTGCCGAGACGCGAGGGGTTGACTTTTTCTTGTTTTCTCTCATTCCACATTTCTCTCTCTCTCTCTCTCTCTCTCGCTGTCGCTTCTTCCTCCTCTATATCTGTACGCGTGCGTTTTAAAGGCTGGCCGGGCAACTGCTCTCTCTAGCTTTTACGAGCTCTTCCGGACGATCTGAGAATAATGTCGCCGGGGTAAATTTATCAAACTCAGAAGCCCCTCCGATATACCGAGAAAAAGGGAGCTAGATAGAGAAAGGCGAGCAAGAAACTTATTCTCCTCTGCCTTTTACTTTTACCCTTCTCTCTCTCTCTCTCTCTCTCTCTCGATGCCTTTTCTTGCGCGCACGCAGTCTCTCCTATTTCTCTCTGTGTGTCTCTGCCTCAAAGTGGCGTCAGAGAATGAATTTTATGGCCGGATAGCTGGGCGTAAAAAAAGTTACAGTCGAACGTGTGTACGTGGTATTACGACCTCGCGATGGGAATTTAAGTGTCCCTTTAACACGCGACTGTGTATTATAATAAGATGTCGCGCATCCCGCCCCGCTAAAAATGATTCTTTATCGTACGTGCAGTCGCCGCGGCTTGAATGCCAAAATTCGCGGAATGTATAAACGTTGCAAAGAAAAAGAGGCAGAATCTCGAGAAGGCAGTTACGTGCAATGCGGAGTACATTATACCGTTTCGATGCGCGGTTACAGCGTTGCGGTATGTAATCACGTCTTTCCGCGACGTAATAGACGTGGCCGGCAGTTAAATAGAAAGGAAATGACAAAAAAACTAATATCGCTATGTGTGTGTGTGTGTGTGTGTGTGTTCATGAATGACAAAAATCGCTGAAAATTATAGTGACCGAGGAAGCGGCTACGCTTATTCTCTTTGCACTACAAAATCGTGTTTATCTTGTGCTCTCGTGCACAGACGAAGCTTTAACTGCGAATAATGCACAACTGGTCACGTGGACTCTACGTGACGTAACATCGCACTCAATTAACTAAGCGATAAATAGTCAACACGTTTCGGTGTACGTGGGTCTGTGTGCCATCTCAGCAGCTCGTGAAATCGTGTTCTCTTGTGTGTATATTTTTCTTTGAAAATTGACTTCTCGATAGATCATTTCGACTTTGTCACAATGTTGAAATTAAGTTACAGTTCACCTACTCTACGCAATTTTTTTTTGCAAATCGACAGTCGCGCTACGTAAAGAAACTTTATTGTAAAGTAAGTAGTATTTTTTTAAATGGATTAGTTTCTAACAGTTTTCAATTAGAAATCAAGCTCTAACTTGTTTTTTTATCGGTCATTCACTAGGTATGGAGCGGAAATAAAAAGATAATGATTATTTATCTTGCCCGATTCCCTTTTCACATTTCCTGTAAAATTCTTACTGCAGATTAATATCAGGTGTAATCCAAAGATCGGATCTTTCCAACAGTTTGACAGTTATGAGTAGCGGAAAAAGGATGAATTCCGGGATCAGCTTTAATACCGTTATATCCAAATGTAACTTGATTGAAGTAACATTGAAACTTAAAGGATTATTGATACTTGAAAAAGGTATTTTTATAGTAATAAAATATGATTCACAAGTCTTTAGATGTCATTGCTAAGTAAAGCGGAAGAAAAGATTCCTTGGAGTTAATGAATCTCTTACTATGGACATTAAAAAAAAATTCACTCATAGAAATAACCTCGGAAATAACACATTTCCTCGTGGTTTACGACTGGCTCATCTGCACTAAACATGATATTGGAACAAACTCTCCTGAAATGTTTGAAATAACTCGGAATCGTTAAAGAACTATCAATAATCATTGCAATAATATTACTTCATAATTGCAGTTATCGTACGGAACACTTAATGCTTTTTGAAAATATATAAAACCTGAGTACCTTGGCGAAATCCTAAAAACTGACCTAAACGACCTTATATGTTTGTTCTAATGAATCTCCATATTCAGCATTTCTACTATTCACTGTATCAAGACATCAAATTCTCAATCCAAAAAAGAAGACTCATATATAATCCGTAATAATCCCGCAACTTGATACTTCCAATCTAGGCGACTCAAATCACGGCTCCCTCATTTTAAGATCCACGCACACCACCTCTCCACTTCCTTCCGGCTCACACAAACACATATATATATATAAAGATACAAGCTCATAATACGCGTCGCTATACAACGTAATGGAGCCGCGCGCTGAGGCTATACATGCATTCCAAGCGCATCTCGGGACAGCAGCTGCAAAAGGACACGATTCGAACGCACACCGCACACGACGTAATCGCGCGTGACTGCGCCAAAGTGACGCTACTCTCTCTCTCTCTCTCTCTCTCTCTCTCTCTCTGCCTGTACATCGCGATCAATCTCGAATCGCCATGCACGGTCACGCACGTCTGAGTCGACCTTAACCTTCTCTCTCTCACTCTCTCACTCGTTCTCTCACACATGGACATGCTAACACACGCGTGTCGTACTGTATAGCCATAGGCCGATATTTCTGCGTGCAGCTCGTTACGCGCCGATGACTGCACATACGAACTGTGCAGGGGGGAATCGAAAATTGCGCGCATGTATATATGTGTACTGCCTGCGATCGCTTTGTTCGGCTGGAAATCGCGACCTTTCTGCTACGTGCTTACCCCGACTATGTTTCCTTCTTTTTTTTTGCCGATTTTATGTGCGGATGTTGATGACAGGGCTCGTGCGTGTCATTGTGGGGGAGGGTTGGAAAATGTTGGATAAATTGTCGCGTTGATAACGAATTTCCAAGAGCTCGTATCGATATATATATATATATATATATATATGCGTAAAGGACAGTTGGACGATGACGTGTGTTTGAATAAACAATGTACTTTCGATGATTTTCAAAGAAAGGTTAACTGGAAATATATATATTGAAAAAATGAGAATCTTTCCGTTCGTTGCGATATTTTTTAAGCGATCTTAAACTCAGGCAATTGTAATTTAGTACCTGTAGCCAATATCCATTTCAATATCATTTAGAACGTATTTATTGTTTCCTAAAGTCAATTCACACGGAACTCAATTTTTTTTCTTCAACGGCAGCGCTAATGCAGTTTTCGATCGTAAAAATTTATACCGCTTTAACGAACACTCGTAACTTTTTCACAATTCATGTTCAAGAAGTCCATCTGCAATTCAGAAGATTCTTATTTACAGCAAAATGCACATAATGGACAAACGATATATAGCGATTTATGCAACATTTGTTTCGTTTCCGTGAATCCTCTCTCTCTCTACATCTCTCTCTCTCTCTCTCTCTCTCTCTCTCTCTCTCCTCTCTCGCCGCGCAATCATTCATTTTCGAACAAGCGTTATGCAAATCGAATAAGACCATTTATATATATCAAGCAATAGAATTTGCCGGTACGCGACAGATTATTATTGACTGTCAGTCATTATCTCGGCTATCGACATCGCACCTCTCTCTCTCTCTCTCTCTCTCTCTCGCCCTCTTCACCTTTACACATCACACACACAGCACACGAGGAAATTCGATATATTTTATTCATACAGATTGGACTCTCAATATTTTTTCATTACCCTCGATGTCGATCAATCCTATGGACGTGTATGTACACACGAACTCCCCAAAGCGTGACTCGATGCTTTATTTATAAGAAAATAAATAATTTATCGGCGCGAATTCATGGAATATTTTCGCATTCGACCCAAAGGACACGAGACGTTAGAAATGACAAGCGACCAAAAAAAAAAACAACCAAAAGGTATACATAAAACGTCGATGAGTATACGAAGATGTCCTTTTTTGCTCAGATAAAAGGACGTAAAATACGTCGACGACACGTGTGTGCGTTTATTGCATAGAATGTAGATAATACGCAAACAAAACTTCATGAATTCAGCCGAGCGTAAGGCAAACACGGGCGGATCATCTAAATTGTATTTGTTTGCTTTTTGCGGTTATCGCAGGGCTGTGTTTACGTTTCGGCACGTGCCGCGATTAATCAATGATTTTTGCTTCCTCGACGCGTACGACGAAATTAATTTTACGGGTGGTATACAATTAGTTACAATATAATGCATTAAAACGCGTACTAGAGATTTTCGTATATATATATATATATATTTAACTTTGCAATTGGGTCGAAAAATTTTTGGGGTAGAATCTTGCGCGTGCAGAATTCACCGAAAGTTCGACACGAGACCCATTTTGCAACTAAAACTTGGTCTAATTTAGCGTTGGCTGGTGTGCGCCTTAATGGAGTGCGAAATTAACGCCCGGAATTCACGGCGGATCTTATTACATATATTATTCTTTATTTTTTGCTTCCTTAATGGGGATTAGGTTTTCCAGCCACGTATAATCTGAAGCGAAGCTAAAAACGTTCTATTCACTTATCACAATTTTTTTTTTAAAACAACTGCAATTATTGAGTTACCTAATGGCATGTAATAAGTCGAATCAAACTTGAGACTTGAAATCAGTAAGAATCATTGGATGTAAATTATTTTCACAGAATACAATTTGAATAATATTTGGTATTTATATAATTATTTTAACATCAATTCCAACCGTATTACGAAATTCGTGCCCTTTTTACAAAAAGTTCGAGGCGTTCTCCAGAGATAGAATTTTCCATTTCGACAAAATTAAATTGCCCTAGGAAGAGTATTAAAAAATGCATTCGAAGGTTATAAGATGAAACGGGAGTGCCTGTGTATATACTACATAGACCTTATATGCAAGTAGAATACGAAACTAGACTATGCGAAACTAAAACGCGCGGCGTTAAGTAGAACAAGTCGGATATGCTAAGACGTGTATGGATTGACGGCTATTCAGATACTGATGGAGCGAGAACATGCGAGTACAAACGAACCGCGGTATAATAATGAAGAAATAAAAATCAAACAAACCTATATCCTTAAAAGCACGCCGTTCCTTCATAAAAAATTTCACCCTTTCCCAACATACCGTGTAAACCAGACATGAATTATATCCCTCGCGGGCAAAGTGCCGCAAAAACCAAAGCGGGAAATTAGCAAAAGGCCTCTAAATCAGGCGCATCGTACCGTCATTTTCATCGCAGCGCTTTGATCGTCGGGCCATATATAAAAAAGGCATAATGCAATTTCGTTCGAGTGCGCTTATATACACACACACACAGGTCTCGCATACATAAGAGTTCGATTCGCGCAAGCCTCAGCAGCGAGCGCGTCGCCAGAATAAACAAACAAACGATTCCCTCGTCGCGGTTAATTTCGCCGAGTATATACGCGATGCGTGCCTACAGTCTTTCCCCTTTGAGCGTCGCTTCGTGCATGGTGTGCGCGCACGAAAATCTCGTCAGCGTTGAAAGCAAACGAGGCGGAACGAGAGAGAGAGAGAGAGAGAGAGAGGACGACGATGATAAAAAAATAAACGCGAGTAACAGCGATCCGTTGGAAATTTAGCGGATAAACCATATTAAATGCTAACCCGAGCGGTCTTTGATCCATTCGTGGTAATTTAGAGCTTTTGTTCCTTTTCGTGGACGTTCCTCTCTCTCATTCTCTCTCTCTCGCTCTCTCTCTCTCTCTCTGCCTCCTCTCGAAGGGAAAATAAATGGAAGGCGTCGCTGGCAATCGTGAGTGGCGCACGCGTTGCTTAATGGCCGAAAGTTTTTCACCTCGCTAAGCGCCAATGGCCCATTCTCGTTTTCTCTCTCTCTCCCCTCCTGTCTTTCTCTTTTTCTTCTTTTGACGCTGTATGCTCGAGTTGACAATAGAACGCACAAACACATACGCAGGCATACACACACCCGCGCACACGTATTCTCGAGACTCGTACGCGACGAATAGGGGAAGAGGGGAGGCTGAAAAAAGAGAAAGAGGGCGAAAGAGGCTCTTGTTAAGACGAGTTATCGAATGTGCTGCGCATTACCGACTGATATCCTTCGATATGAGGAGAGGGATTTGTTTTTTCTTTGGAAGGTTGGAGAGCCACTGTGACTTGCTCCGTGGCTCGGAGTCGTAAGTGGTTTTGGGAAAATCGTTGGTTTTTGTAGGCTCGAGATGCTCTTGAATTCACCATTTTTGAGGTGGAATTCAATGTATTTACGATCGAGTGGACTAGGATGAAGAATCATCGTTGCCTCGTCAATTAAACTTCGATATTGAAAGAAATCCTATTAGTGAGAGATTAGTATAATAGAGATTGATATTTCAAAAATTTCCGTTGTACTGCTTGTACATACTCTAATCTAAACGATTCGCTAAAATGTTTAATACAATAAGTGACGAATGTTCTTCTGTACCATATACACACTTAAGCACGATTCAATTCTCGAGAAGCATCCATTATAACAATGTCGATGTACAATACACGAATACAGCACGAGGGGCGTTAGAGCAGCGACGCGAACATTACTTTACCGCTGTCGCCTCAAAGATTCATGAATTTCCGATATACAATCCCAGCGAGACGCCATAATTTTCTCGACATTTTGCATCACGCACACACAATGTACCTATGGACTCCCACACGTAAGTTCGCATAAAAATCGTATTTCGTCAACGCAACATCTTATACAACGATAGGTATAAGAAGAAAGAAAAAAAAATAGAGCTTATATAGAGGGGTGCACAAAGCTCGAGCTTTGCTTTTAAGCGCATATATATAAGCGCGAGGCACTCGGCCCGCGATTACACACAGCGCTGCACGTGGTGCTTTAGGTCTGTTGCAGCGATAGCCAAACTGCCTATATACAGACTATATACAGCAAACAGCAACCAGCTAGAGAGACAGAGAGAGAGAGAGAGAGAGAGAGAGAGAGAGAGAGAGAGAGAGAGAGAGGCGATGATGCAGACACGTACAGAGAGAAGGTGCAGGCGTGGCCCACATTAGCCTAGTGTGCACCAACATCGTCGCCGCGGTATGTCTGCATGTGCTCTAGGCCGAAATCAATAAACGGAAGCCGACACTTCCACACATGCACACCCACCCACACGTTTACTCACCCATACAAGACTCTTGCGGTATGCACACAATGCACCTCTCATGTACACGCCAAAGTGTGGGCGTACGTGTATGTGTGTGCGTGTATGCCCACAGCTATGCGGGATATTTGAGATTCGTGGAATTTTTTAGGTGCGAACGTACAAGGCACGCGTCAGGGATATAAGCTGTCGTTGTGTTTTCTTTTCTCGTTGTCGTCGGCGATTTTACGTATCTGTGTCTGTGTGTTTGTATGTGTGTGTGTGTGTGTGTGTGTGGCCGAGGTGAGGCTGAGAGCGACTAGCCTTGACACGACTCGCTCGTGTAATTGGATAACGAGGTGTAATAAGTGCGATCGGCAGTGGACCCGTTTGTTTTTTTTTTGTTTTTTTTTTCTATCTTACTAGCTTTTTGAAGATTGAGATATGAGGATTGGAGACTGTTTTGGGCGATTGAGGGTTGAAGGGTGTTCCTCGAGAGAGAGAGAGAGAGAGAGAGAGATTCTTAAATCTGTAAGACGATACGATAAATACCACTGAACATAACGACTGCATTTGTTTTACAAGGACTAGCTTCCGTAATTATCATCGCTGTTGCATTTTAATTGTTTAACTGGTTCACTTTGAGCATAATTATTCGTAGTGCCTCTTCGGCAGCGATATGTCACGACAATGGGGCAATTTCGCAAATGAATATGGCTCACAAGATGACGTGCCGGGCGTTTTTCTCTTTCGTGTAAAGCATTGAGGTTTCTCACGCGATACCTTATACAATTTGTAGAGTAATATTCATTAGCAACCTTTTGAAACACCACGTAAAATATTTGTTCTTCTCTAATCTTTCAAATATTCCACTTATGGGTTGAATTTTACGCTTGGTATTTTTTTCTTAATTAAATTTTACTTATATCGCATCTATTTTACACAGATTATAGTTTTTAAACTGATGATGAATGAGTAGAGAGACATGCGTTAACTGTTGGACCGTTGCCAGTGTCACTGAACTATATACAAAAATTTCAGTCAGCGCAGTGGCTAATTGCAGCATTTATTCTCACGCGCGCTGAATTTTTCGAAGACGAAAAAGCAGAATGCGCTCTAGATTTATCGTCTAACTCAATGACGAAAAAGTACGATGGCTTTGCTGCAAAATATTTTCGAGCGACTTGCGGGTCGATTTGCGAAATTTATTTTCGAGACCTTTGCTTTTGTTTTCGAAATATTTCTCAACGAACTTTAACCTCTCGCTTTTAAACGAATTAATTTTATTGTCTGCAGTGCATATAAGCTCGAGGTATAGTCCCATCTTTTCCGCAGTTGAAATAGCACGAATCACGCGCTCTCGACTCGTAGAAATTTCCACAAACTTCGCCCAGTTCTCATCCACCTGGCTTTTCCTCTTTCCAAGCGCTTTGCCCTCCTACCCTACCCTCCCCGCTTCCTAAAAAAGAACGGAGAGAAGAAGAAAGAAGCTCCCGTCGTAAAGCCCCACATTAAAAGGCCAATCGGGAAGAAAAATCCCGGGTAAAATCTTACTCCGCGGCAACTATACACTCTCATACCCACACGTACAGCCTCCCACAAAACTCATCAAAGTTAAAGAAAAAAAAAAGAAGAAAAAAAAGAAAACACGATAAGCTCTACCTCCATTCACGGACGCAACGCTTAAAATCTCTTCAGCCTCTATCTGCTCGCTTTTTATACGTTATTCACACAAACACATACACACACGCGCGCGCGCGCCCCTTCTTTTCACTATCGGGCCGCATGCACAACGAGTGACGAGTAGTCATTCAGTTTCGAGAGTGACGTTTTATAGGTACGGTATATAGAGCGAGCGAGCGAGCGCGCGCGCGCGCGCGCGCGGGCACTTAGATTAATTACAGAAATTAGGAGATTGGATTAGCCTTGAACGTGAGCGGTATAACGCGCGAGTGACTACCGTGTGTTCGTGTCTGTGTGTGTGCACAGTGGTTCATTGTGTGGACCGTCGATGCACGTCTCTCTTCTCTCTTCTCTCTCTCTCTCTCGCTCTCGTCCGTTTTACCCCCGTTGGCTGGAACTGATTTGTTGCGCTCCCGCGCGTGTGCTGTATAGCCGAGGGATTTTGCCTGGTTTCCTCACTTTGAGAACCAGAGAGAATTGAAACGTCTGCGGATTAGCGAGGCATTTTGGAGGTGGAATGAGGGTTTCAGGGCTTGTGGATCCACCGCAGAGGAGAGTTTCCGCGGCTGTTTTCCGGAGGAAGAAAAGCTCGGAATTTGACGAATGCTTGACGCTTTTTCAGATGGG
>UELV01179356.1:32545-54200 GCA_900490015.1 Megastigmus stigmatizans | reverse complement strand
CCCCCCCCCCCCGCGCCCCGCCACCGCATCTCGTCGCGCGCCGATGGTGGGGGTGCTGGGGCTCGAGCGGAGTGGGGGGCGCCGCTGCCGGCGCTCGGCCAACCGACAGCCTCGGCGCTCCACCGGGGCGGGGCCGGCCCTCGGCTCGAGTCGCGGCCGGCGGATGTCGAGGCCGTGAGCCGCCGCTTCCCCGGGCAGGGGCGGGGCCCTCCGACGCTACGCCCCGTCACCGCCCACTCGCCTGCCCTCCGCGCCGGCGGAGCCGCAGACGTGCCGCGGCAAGCGACTGAACAGGCAGCCCCGGTCCACGAGCAACACGCCACGACACTGCACCGGGCCAGCCAAGCCACGTCGCGCGCTCCACGCCTGCTGCTGCTGCCGCTGCTGCTCCGCTGCCTCGCTGCCTCTCTACCTCTCTCGCTCGCTCTCTCTCTCTCTCGCGGCGCGCGCTCGCTCGCTTGTGCTCGGGAGTTTGGCGCGCTGCGAGTCTGTGTGCATGGCGTTCGCCGCTGCTCGGACACGTCGATCGCTGCTCGGAGTGCGCGCGGCGGCCCCGCCGCGAGGCCCGCGCTCTCGACTTTAGACCAGTGCTCCGGAACCGGGTGTTGGCAGTGTTGAAGCAGCAGACTGTTTGTTTATCTACACTAGTCGAGTGCGAGAGACGAGGGACGGTAATGGCTGACGCGACGCGCCGATCGGGCCGAGTATCACGCGCGAGTTGACCAGTGAATCCGAGCGGCTGCATTGGACACGAGCCAATTGTGGACTATGAGAAAGTCGAGTGTGTGTAACTGCGTTGACGACGTTGACGAGCTGGCTATGGCTATGAGGTCCGAGTGCCCGTCCGACCTCGAGCAGCGACGCCTCAACTCTCCGTCGCAGTAAGTTCAGCGCCGAGCGAGCCTCGGAAGTTCCTCGTTCGCAATACCCGACTGTTATAAACTGTATAAATCGTACCGCGACGTATCCCGAAGAAGTGAGCAGAGATCGGGAAAAATGCCCGGTGAGATCAGCGGGTAAAGTGAAGCTCGAGACAGTGCGCGATCACCCGCTGGAAGCTCCGCGAACCCCCCAAGGCCGCTGTCGACGAGATGAAAACGCGACTGCGACAGCTGGACTGAGTCTGGCCCGTCGCGACGAGCGCACCATGTCGGCCAGTCCGACGGCCGCTTCCCCGGGCTCCGGCGACTCGGAACCGCGGCTCGGCCGCGCCAATCACCGACTCCACCAGGACGACTCGCCCGAGAGCGACTGCGAGTCCGACAGCAGCGAGGTCCTGAGCGTTGGGAACGAGCCCCCGCCGGCGCTCGCCGACCTCGAGCCCAGCGGCGCCGAGGCCCCCGGCCTCAGCCAGTACCCCAGGATAGCGGGGCCCGGGCCCTCGCGCAGCCCTTCGCCCGCCAGCTCGACCGACACCTTCCGGACGGCCGGCGGCCTCCAGGCCCCCAGTCCCCCCAGCTCCCCCAGTCCGCCGGCCTCCTCGCCGGGCGCCTCCTCCGCGCGGTCCCCGGCCTCCTCGAGCCTCGCGGCCTCCTCGCCGGGCCGGCCCGAGTTCGCCCAGGACGCCAGCCTGCCCAGGTACTCCTCCGCCGCCGCTCAGCAGCAGCTGCCCGAGTACGCGCCCCGGCTGGGGCCCCTAGAGGGCCTCCTCGGCTACCCTCACCGGACGCCCATCAGCCTGCCCGTGGTCACGAGGCTCTCGCTCTCCCCGCCCTCGGCCATGACGGTCTCGGGCCTCCAGCTGACGACGCCGCTCCTGCACCCCACGGCCTGCCGGGAGGGCCTGCCCCACCCAGGGCCCCAGCTGCACCCGGCCCTGGGCCTCGGCACCCACCTGCAGCCCTGCCCTCCGCTGCAGCACGTGCCGGTGACGATGGTGCACCAGCAGCCCCAGCACCGGCTCTCCGTCAGGAAGATCCTGCAGCGGGACTCGCCCGATTCGCCGGACCACCAGCTCCACCAGCTGCACCAGCTTCACCAGCACCACCAGCTGCTCAACGGGGCGGCCAAGTGTGTGTCGGGCAGCAACGGACACAGCGCCGAGAACCACAACCCCGTCTGCCTCGGCAGCAGCCTCAACAACAACAACAACAACAACAACAACAACATCAGCAACAGCAGCAACAACAACAACAATAACAACAACAGCCAGCACCAGGCGAGCCTCAAGTTCAGCATAGACAATATCCTCAAGGCGGACTTTGGTAGGAAGGGCAAGAGGCGGATAACGGAGCCGATCTCGCTGAAGAAGGGCCGCGCGGAGAAGATAGCGCCCGTTCGGCCCATCGACCTCAGCAAGGACTTCCTCGAGAGCTCGTCCGAGGGCTCGGAGCGGGGATCCGAACGGGGGTCCGAGCGGGGCTCCGAGCGAGGCTCCGAGACCTCGACGAAGAACGAGGCGAGCAGCCTGCCCTCGAACAGTCCCGCACCCAGCTCGACGCCGACCTCCACCGCCGAACCCTCCAAGCTCATGCAGTGGCCGGCCTGGGTCTACTGCACGAGATACTCCGACAGACCTTCTTCTGGTGAGTCTATATAGCTTTCAGAATTACTTCGAATAGATCGGCCGGTGACTCTTTTTATCCCAGCGCGAGTAGGAATGCTTATAGTCAAATTTGCTGTCCGATGGAGATTCTCGACTCCACTGTTGTTTAGTGATAAAATACAGAAATGAAGTTGTATGCGTTGATAATTTCTCATTCGCTGCTTCACTCGTTTCTAATTATCGATATGTACATTCCTAGTTAAAAATGTTTAAGCCATCAACGAGTTTCTAGTAATAAGATGCGGGAAAATCTATCTACGACGATGTTTATTCAATATATGTGCTGGCAGACGCAATTTCTCATCATGTGCGATTCGAGTAATGGATAGGTTACAGCTAAGATTTTTCACAAGTCGGTTAATAAACGCTTATTAAAGGAGAATTTGTGTTCTAATAACTGTATAGTATCGGTGATAGGAGTGTATACTACTTATCTGTTCATTTGATATAAATAATATTTACTTCACTAACGATGAGAAATATTTTCCTTGACAAAAATGAATGCAGTTATGCATTAATTTTAGGTAAATTAACAGAAAAAATATTTTGTAAAATTATCAAAGCCATTAATTCTAATGCCAATATAGGTGTAATTTGGAATAAAAATAAACAATTACAGCGTGAAAGATGCAAAAATAGTGGCCGCGCTACACGCTATCGCATAATCAGCAGTTATTCCGAGCAATAAATCTAAAAATATCGAGCATGTGGGGTTTGAACGCGATAAGTACACGTCACGCGAGTATTCTAATTTTTCGAAGATAGAAAGTGGCGATATATAAAGCCGTCAGGCTAATCGTCAAGGCATTCCGCATTGCGCGTTCCCACTCGTTTCCGCTTCGCGCATGATATTATAAGTCATTGTAACCGGTCAAATGTCTCGAATTGGTTTCCACCTGTTTCTGTAATGAGATCGTAAAAGCGCCAAATCGTCCAAAGAACGATTTCATTTTAATAGAAACATTACCCCGGACCGGTCGCGCGGCCATTTTTCTTTCAATTTTATCGTTATGCCATTTCCTCGCTTTTATTGCTTCAGCTGAATAAAAACAATGGCGAAGAAAGCTAATGGCATGGCTGCTACTGACAATTTTCAGCTTTATTTCTAATTGAATAGGTACGTTCGATTGTAAAATATTTATGTCGCAAAATTTCGCGCTTATTTTACATTTTATTACCTATCAATATATCCGTATACGTTTCTTAAGTATAGTAATTTACTATAAAAGCTTGGTTTATTCTGGTACTGCTTCTGGTAAATACCATCTTATTCTCTTAAAAGTTAAATTTATTGTCTCTTTCAATAATCCTTTATTAAACATTCTAATCTCGATAAAGGCTTTGAAAACAGTGAAAAATGTTAAATGTACATAATTTCTACAATCAGACGTTTACTTTGATTGCAATTTTGTATTGAAACATTACATGAAAATGCATAAAATAGAAAAACTATATTATTATTTGGTCTCCCAATTCACATCCACTAATACAAGATACAGCAATTACTGTTTTCTGCAAGTAGTGCAATTTATATTGTCTCCCTCACAAGGTCTCGAAACATGTACTCATCGAGTATACGTACAACCAATATATATAAAACAAGTCCGAGGAATGCACGAGTACGTCACTAAAAAGCCTTGTCAAAGAGCCAACGTCTGGGAAGCGGCGAAGCGTATAGAGCGTGTTTTCGAGTCGCGGAATTGGTGCGAATCGAAAAGCGCGCGAAGTTGGTAATTAGCCGCACGCGGTGCATATAAGCGCGCTCGCAATAATACTTGGCTGCGCACACACACATACACAGAGAGAGGCAGGCGCGAGGAACGTTGTTGCACAGCAGCAGCGGCGGCGGCAGTCCCAGACGGAGCGTCGGGGCCCGAGCGCATATAAAGCCGCACATGCACACGCACATGGCGCGGGAGATGGTCGCGGCGATATTGCAGCCGAGTCCGACAATTGGTGCGGACTGCGGCGGCGGCGGATAGGATGCATTATATAGACGCGCCGCTGTATATTAGCATGACGAGAGCGAGACAAAGGGAGAGAGGACCGAGAAGAATATAAGATGGAGCCGCTCGATTGTATATTAGTGCATAAATGCCGAATGCTGCTGGCCGAGTGGTTGCAGCGGCAGCACGAGCGATATGTGCCTGCTGCTGCAGCCGCCGCCGCCGCCGCTCGTATAATCTCGACTTCTAATCTCGTGTTCGGACACGAATCGTTACCACCGCCGCCGCCGTGCACCTTTATACATATATACTACACCTATATGTACATATATACATATCTTCTTATATGTATAGGTGTAGGAGAGATGTAGGATATAGTAGAGAGAGAGAAGGAGAGCTGTGGGCTCGAAAAACGAGCGAGCGAGAGCGAGATTCAGCGATGGAAACGAGCCTTTTCGCGTTGACGTACGTCAGAGCGTTTCATGTTACACGCGTTCACTGTCCGTTGCCAGACGTCCGTGTGATTAGTGGAAAAATACCTTTATTAGAGGAGGGCCGTTTTTCACATCGCGGAAACGTAGTCTTAATTAGGAGCATATCGTGCCGCCGACTCAGACTTCGGAGATACTGTTGCGGTGTACGCGCGTGTATACCGTATATGACTGCAGCTCGAATAAGGGAAAAACATTATTATACTTGACTGCAGGTGACAATAGCTTGGCGAGTCGAGTCGTTGCGCTTGCACGTGCTGCTGCTCTTGTCTTTGTATTATATGTATATGGCGCACACGATACGTATATATATAAGGAGGCGAAAAATGTTGATTGATATGTGACAAATGAAATATTTATCAGCTCGCTGTATGTAGGTACACACAATATTTTTCTTTCCTAGAATATAACCAACAAACCTTCCGCGGCTATATCGATCGCTAATTAAATATTTCGCAACCGACAATCACTCGCTATATATATAAGACTGCAGCTGTAGTGGCCCGTCATTATTTTAGTTGCTCTCGCAACGTTAGAATCATTTTTTATTTACCTCGTACGCCTTATCCCGTATTCTCGCCATAAATATTTACTGAATCGAGTGTTTAAGTTTTTCTTTTTCTCTCTCTCTCTCTCTCGTTTCATATATATACTTTTTGAAACTTACACGTTACAAATGTTATTAAGTAATGTCCGAGAATACAAAGCAAAGGCTAAGCAAACGTAATTTCTCGCTTTGACTATAAAGTAATTATTTCCACCGCGTGACTTATGTCGCGATTAGAGCCAAATTATTTCAGGTTAAAAATAATGTTACTAGTCTTACCCTATCACGAAAGAAAATGAAGCAGTTGCCTGGCACAGTTAATCAATTAGTGTATAAGAACTTCATCGTACATTCGCGCGAACACAGATATTTTTGGCTGTTTCTTTTTTAAACTATTATATACACATTGCACCCTTACAAAGATTGATGTAATCATTCGAGATTGGTATTACATAAAAGTTACTTGCGCAAAACATCCAATTAGCAGAAAAATCACTTAATCGCGTAAAAGTGAATACCTATATATTTAGTCTAAAAGTATGAAGAGTCTTTCGACCAAATGACAACGAACAAAACTGTATCCCGATAAATAGTCCGATACGTTAAACCCCCTGCTCAGGCTCTCGTTCTAAGCAACTCTCCTGACATGTGTGTTGCATAATTATATACAGAAATCGCGATCGCGCGCCCGCTAAAGGCGAACGAACCCGTCGGCTCTGCTGCCCCCGGAAAGAAGAAATAAAGCGAGACTAAAAAGAGAGCGAAAGAGATAAAGAGCGAGAGAGCTGAGAGAGAATAAAGAAAAAGTCGCTGGCCGCAGATAAATCAAGCCTAACGAAATGCTTGCACGCGCGCGAGAGAGAGAGAGCGGCGAAATAAAGAGACATTAATTTGCGGATCGAGCTTTCTACCTCTCTCTCTCTCTCTCTCTCTCTCTCTCTCTCCTCCTAACAGAAGGGAGATAGAGTGAGAGAGAGAGAGAGAGAGGAAGGGAGGCAAGGGGCGAGCTGCAGCGTTGCGGTGCTCCATATCGGGCGGTCTCGTGGGATCCATCGATCTTATTAAGGTTAAATTGAAGGTGCTCGTTCCCCGCGGTCGAACACGATAACAAAACCCGATCTATAGGGGCCATAGGCTCGATCGCTCAGCTCGTACCAAAGAGAGCGCGAATCCCTCTCGGCAGCTCTCCCATATGCTCCCACTCCCGCTCCTGATCTATGTATGATTTTGTTTCCGACAGAGTGTGTGTGCAGTATCTGTATGTATATAGAAGAGCGGCGAGAGATCGGTTCGCTCGACAAAATGTGCGCCGCCGCGAGTATATGAATTCTTCTTGCGCGCATCCGAGACTCGGCAATTTCTTCGGTTGTATATATATCGGATCTGCAGCTCGCGTTGTGTATACGCGAGAGATCAAACATCCTCTGCAGAGACAGCCACAAGTGCCTCTTAGTTTTGCCAACTATATAAATAGAACACTGCTCTTACACGCGATTGTTCTGGACTTTCGAGAAGAAACGGGGGGAAAGAAAAAAAAAGCCTCGAGTGCACACAGTTGGATTGGCTTTATTCGCCGACATCGTCTTAGCTTTACACTATGTAAACAGTCAATTAGAGGTTGAAGAATCGGCGAAAATACTATTAGGTAATACTACTATTTGTATTATATTTAGAGCGTGAAACAATCATTAATTAATAACAAAGTTGGATCTTTTACTACCGGTATAAGTTAAATAACAAGTCTAAGAAATTTATTCGCCATAATATTCAGTAAATGTATCAGTAGATGCAGCCAAGTTTGGTGAGACATTAATTCTCAAGAGAGCTTTTTGGAGAGGTTGAGATAGGACGGATACTACTAGACCTACCTTTACTAAAAATTGACTTCATATTATATTTTTTCTAATTATTTCAATTTTCATTTTTGCTCTGTGTACTTTTAGCATGTCTATTTACACGATCCAAGACATTATATACAATTCATGAAGTAAAAAGTTAGCTAAAAATTTTTATTTTGATATAAGGAATATAATTAGACGTAATAAATTAAAGGTTCTATCTTTCCGAAACAGTAGTCTAAAAATTGGAATTGATTCAAATGCGTGCAATGATAAAATATATATCAGTATAATTGACGTAATAATAGTTGTACAAGATATGTTCCTTAGCAAAACCAAGTAAACGCATCAAAGAATTCAGAAACTATGGAAACAATGCAATTATTATTAGGAACAACTGTAGTTTTATACGACAATCATTACATGCTCAATAATTTATTACATCCTTCTCCTGTAACGTTAGAGGTAGGTATGCACTAAGGTGGCAGCTAGTGCAGCGTACTCCACGCGCGGGTCAACTCTCACAGCCGTGTTATACTAGGACTGCCGATAACTTTTCCCGGAGGATGATGAAGGTTTGAAAAGATACTCTTAACTCGGACGTTGATGTGTAATAATAACTCTGAATATTTATTCAATAACAATAATAATTAGGCTTATGTACAAGGATCGAGTTCGGTACTCGGGTCAGGCCTCGCAAGTAGGGCTTCACAATATTCGATCGCCGGTACGCTATAACAGAAAATATCCGGAGAACCGTCTGTCACCCATTTGCCGTTTTTGATAGGAATAAATCTTAGCAAATAAACTTAACCATTAATCGTAGAGAATAAAGTTAATGATTAATTATAACGAATCAACTTAATATCTATATTTTACTAAAATTACGTGTACAAATCTAAACGCGACTAATTACAAGTGTGCGACCGAAGTCACCCCAGCTGGCTGTTGTATTTGCAAAGCGCCTCCGGGTGGCGAAATTATGGACAGGTTACGGTACGGTATGGAACGGAACGGAACGGAACGGAACGGTAGTTTTAAGTAGACTTAACGTCGGCCAGCTTGGGTGTGTGCGGTTACACACAGGGGAGGAGACTGTAGGTCAACTCCTGGCAGTCTCTAAAAGGGATGGCGAAACCACCAAGCCGTTTTTACAAAAGGGTAGGAAAGGCGAAACCACCTATCCCACCTGGGAGGTCGAACGAGCTAGAGTATAAAAGCCTTTGAAATCGGCGAACTACTGTAGCTAGCTTATCCGAATGCTGCCTAGTCGGATTCCCGTGGTCCTATATGTATCCTAGGAGCGTCTTCGCCACCTAGCGGTCGGATGGGCGTACTACTGCGCGCGGTATACTTGCTATATGCGCTTGTGACGTTTCGTCACACTCCTTTTTATTACATTTATTCCAAGTAACGCGTTCATTACCACAAAGATTACATACGTGTACAGGATCGAATCGCGCGTCTCTCTTTTTCTTGTCACTGGGCACACTTGCGGGCTTGGATCCTTTCGCTGCATGACTCGGAATTAATTCTTAATTGGGGCTGCGCGCCGTGTGCACACATGCAGCACACGGCCACGTGTATACGTGTACGTGCTCTCGCGCGCAGAATCGAATTAACGATCTTTCACAAGTCAAATCGTGCAACGAATAATTTGAATGAAAAAGCTGATATTAGATAGGTAGGTAGAGGTACCTACGCGTGTATATTCATGGGGGCTCACGTATATGCATATATACATATATATATATATATATATTCACGTGTATTCGCGTATATATTCACGTGGAGGTAAAGCCTTGGGAACGCAGGATGGCTGGGCTTTTTGTCTTCGATTTCATTGTTCTATGAAATTCAGACTTCGCCAGGCACTTAACAAGCCAATTGTTCTCTTTCACACGAGGCTCGTGTCGAAGTAGTGGTCAGAGGCTGCGAGTTCGCATAGGATTTTTGCTCGGGCCGCACCAGCTGCGCTTATGTATGCTGTGTACGATCGTGTATATGCTGGAATTCCGCCGCTTAAAGAAATGGATAATTAATAGTAAATAATTGCTCGGGTAAAAATGTAACTACAGTTTTCCTTCGTTTGCTCACGGGCGGTAAGCTTTAATTGTGTATGTTTCTATTAAGGCGATTACTGTACTTTTTTTTTATTTCAAGATAATAAAATGTTTTCAAAATATATATAAATATTTCAAAGGCTTTATTAAATTGAATATATTTTAATTTATTGAAAGTTTTAAGATAAATTCTAGCCTATAAGGTCATAAATTTTTGGCTAACTAATAAATCAGTCTACCGCGCTTAGAAATTGAAATTCTGAATCAATTCGCAAAATTATGTATAATAAAAAATAAATGTTTCTTATTGCCTATGCAAAGTATTCAAAACTTGTATATAAACTTACGAACATTAAAAACAAGTATTGTCAGTTCTTTTTCTCGATTTTTTTTTCAAAATACTTATACCGTCGATGACCTAAACTAACAAGCGCTACAATTGTAAACTTTAAAAATCTTATCTTTTTACAATATGTCGATCCATTGCTCTTTAGATCGAAGCTCTGCATATCCGACTGAACCGCTATCGGTGAAAACACGACGAATTGCAGTACTGCTATACACTAATCGGAAAAAGAAACAGATCCGCAGCAAGCGAGGAACGCGGGGTGTAAGAATCGAGGGTTGAGCGTTAAGTTTAATAACGTTGCGGCGGCAAGAGCTCTCAGAGGGTGGCGGCTGGCTCGTTCGCTCGCAGTCGCTCTCGCAATAATACGTAAATAAAGCATATGTGGCGCGCGACTATAAACGGAGAGGAGCTTAACGACGCGAGCGTCAGCGACTCGCGCACGGACGATTAACGCACGGAGCCTCACTGCAACGCACACTTTTTGCCTCTTATTTCCACGCATATATATACATATACCTACTCAGAGAGAGCAAACGCTCCTCTTCGTCCGTCCCCCGATTCGACCCTTTTTATTTTCCCCTTTTCGCGCTATTCATCTCCCGTTGTCCGTGCGCGGCCTGCACTGACTTATGGGGCGGGCCGCTGCGTATATACCGCGTATAGGTGGCTTCTCGGGCGCGACGCCGCGGATAATTTCTGCTCTCCCATATATCAGCCGTCGCGCGCGAGGCGGCGGCGATCATTTCGGCAACGAGCGATTGACGCTAATTGCTCTAAATTCTTCTTGCTAGGCTCGTCGTGCAGCGCAGCTCGCGCGGCTGTTGTCGTACACATTCATCTCCAGTATTTAGAGCTTCGTTTTTGCATTTGTATTTCGTTCGCGCGGCCTATGCCACTTACTGCTTCCTCTGCATCTTTATGTCTACTTGTTTACTCTGTACTTAAAATGAATCGATCTTGCTCCTTTCTAACTATTTTATTATTAACAAATTTTCAAGATGTAAGTAAGTTTTGTTGTATTATTGATTGTTGTACAGTAACATAGAGATGAAACTGTAGAGATACGATGAAAATATAAGACATGGGTGTTTCACAGTGACACGAACCCATTTTCATGACAGGTCGAACAAGTTTTATAAACTCTATACCAGTTCATTGAATTTCTTCTGTTAGAGTTATGGGCAGAGTCAATTTTTCCGATCGTCATTTTAGATACAAAAAGATTAATCGATGGAAATATAAGATAATAAAAATAAGAGCTCAAGTCTTTTGAGTAGTAAAAGGATCTGGAATTTCGTAACCCAGCGAGATTCGCAACTATTTGTATCGGTTAAATGTAAACATCGGGGGTAGAGATAGCGGTGCAGTATCGAGCTGCTCACGAAAAAACGTCGCCGAAAAAGGGGCAGACAATCGCGCAGCAGCGAAACTCACTCGAATCTCGCGCGAGGATCAGCGAACACACAAGAGTCTGCGCACGATTCGCAGTCCCGGCGAGTTTTCCAACCTCGAATCCTATATGTGCCCACGTGGTCTCGATAACAATGGAACGTGTCGCACCATTAACTGTACGGCAAATCGAGGAAAAGAAATAGAGAGAGAGAGAGAGACCGAGCGCGAGTACGGGAAAAAATGGAAAGCTGCTGTAGTGGGGGGAGGAATAAGGAAAGAGAGGTCGTTGAAATTTGTCCCGAAGACTATATATTATATACATATAGAGCGAGGGAGAGAATGATATTGGAAGCTGCGTGGCCGATATTCTCATGCTCGTGCTCTTTCTCTCTCTCTCTCCGTTTGGCGGTTGCTCACAACGACGGCTCTCATTGTTCACGAGCGAGGTGTGTATAGTGCAGCCGCGCGGCGGCGGCAGCGGCGTCGGCCCCCGCGGAGGTGTGGCGTGAAATACGGTGCGAAACGACACTTGTCCGCGCAAGCTCGCGGTGGTATATACACACGCGCGCAATGATTGATAATCGTAATTGGCGGTGCGCGCGCGGGGATAGAATCGAACAAGAGTGGGGCTCGGCCAATTCATCGCGGCCTCGTTGCTTGCGCCGCGTTGGGCACTTTTACCTATTGATTTGCCGCTGATTAATGCGCTTCGACAGATTTTTTTTCCTCTCAACCCGAAAACAATGGCCGTGATGCATACCTGTACTTGAATCCTATAAGGTTTGTACGAGAATTTACACGGACTATGCGAGAAAATGCGAGGCTTTTATTCTCTTCCATGAGTTTACTATTTACATTTTCTGCTTTACCGCTGTATAAGGAGATAAGTTTGCCGGCTTCGAGGATGGGTTCGCGCGTGACACGAACGGGAAAAATCTTGAATAACGACTCGCTGTATAAGAAGTATTTTACAATAATTATATATTCCACGATCGAAGTAAGCAATTGGCATAAATTTTATTGAATTGGCAGAAAGGCGTAAAATTAACAATTGTCGAGACGACGTAGATTTATTATTTTTGCGGCGCACAAAGAGAGGTGCTGCAATCGCGTTATAATATTTTTTTGAGCGTTCTTTAAACTCGTGTGATTTAAAACACTTAAAGAACAGCGCGTTATATACCACGAATTTAATCCCATGGCACCTCTCAGATATATATATATATATATAAACGTATAAACGTAATTGCTTTCTGAAATAATACATTACCGGTTAATAATCTTTTGAAAGACTACGCTTTTTTTGTATTATAAGCCTTTATCAAAAAGCGATCCATAAAAAATAAAGGTGAAAGAGAACCAATAACAATTCGAGGTAATAACCATCGTCGCACTTCGCAATCACGCGTTGTGCGCGAGAAAGCCCGTGAAGGTATGTATATATAATGCACACACGCTGCTCGGCGAGAAATAATGCCTTATAAAACGAGAGGGGGAAGTCTCCGCGACTCGGTGCAGTATAAACTCGCGACGATTTAGCGCGTGTGCGTCCTCTTTATTACATCTCCGCACTGCGGTTTTCTCGGAACTCAACTCGCTTGAGAGCGCGCGAAGGGAATCGGGCGCGATTGAAGTTTGCGTTATTGGACGCGGTTATCGGCGCTCGACGAACGATTTTTTTTTTCGACCGACCGCACACACGTAATATAAGCGGAAAAAGTTTTTCGAGGAAGTCGCGCGAGAGGCCCCGGCAGGACAGTAGCACCTCGCACCAATACTGAGTACTGATTATTAAATGTACACATATTGGCTTCTCGGCTGCTCGGCTTAGCTGAAAGAGCCAATTAGGATTCGCCTCACGTTCAAGAGAGAGCGAGAGAGTGGTTGAGCTCAATAACGCGCCAAGAGTAACAGACGCGCGCGGTACAAATACCATTTTCAAAGGGTTCATTATGTCCGGGAATGACCCTCTACTTATACCCCGCGCTTATACTTAACCGTCTCGCACGGTGAAATTTGACATATTATACCGGGAGAAAAAACAATTTTTGAATATGCGGGAATCCCGAATTTGTTTCTTTTCTCTTTCTCTCTGTCTCTCTGAGTAGAGCGCGAGTATATTTTGTGAGACCGATCCAAATAACAGACATTTCAAAATGACGCAGCAGCGATAAATTACGCGATCCTCGGTGATAATTCGTTGGCTCTCGATCATTTTTACTGTATTTTTCAATCACACCGTTCATCTTTATGATTAACATATTCGAAGAGTACGGCCAAACAAGTTTTTCGACACCGAAGTAAGTTTGCGAGATAAATAAAGTAGCCGCAGCTCTTGATACATTGCGAGTCAACCCATCCTGCATCGGAGATCGTCGTATACACGGCTAAAATCCGTGGCCGCGTTGGAGGTGCGACCGGTCATTTAGCGAGAGAAAAAAGAGCCGATAATGGGGAGGCAGTTGCACGCTAATTACGCGAGGGAATCAGAGAAAATTGGTCGCATCCATCACTCGGTGTTGACACGGAGAGGGATAAAGAAGAAAAAGAAGGCTCAGCGGAGCGATTAGAAACAATTGTCGCGCGGACAGGATACGCACGGGACGATTTCCGAATCGAGGCTGCACGAGCTGCGGGCGTCGTCGTCGTCGCCGGTCAATTGCGCACTTCTCGATGCCGAGAAAGTAGCACCGGTTAGATTGGGCGCAATGAGGAGGGTCCGTCGAGTGTGTGGAGGTGATAGCCCCCTCAAAGGAATCCGCTCGTTCATCATCATGATGCCTCGCTCTTTGTGTCAACCTCGTGCGCACGACCCCCCTCCTTATCAATATATATATCTGTCTTTTCCTCTCCGACGTTATATATGCCGTATAAGTATACGAGAGAGCATTAAGTGAGCGGATTAAGATATAAAGACAAAACAAAGTACTCGCGATATCGGCTTGGACTACACTTGATTCGTCATTGTTCAGATTTCTACAAAGTATTGCGCCGTCATCTCGGCAAATAAGACTAAAATACTAATTTGGTAAAAAGACTTTTCAAGTAAGATTCCGTTGATTTGTAAACCAAAGAGTAGAGAATTAATATGTGAGACATATTTTATTTCAATAATAGCCAGCGTTGGTAGTATTTTTCTCTATTACAGGACGTGCACAAAATTAGCAATAAAGAACTTGAATGCGAAGCTCGAATTGACAAGTCCGACGGCGGTGAAATATTTTTTGAAAACTTGTACTCGTGCAGCAGTTTGCGAAGCAAAGGATATTAGACAGGTTGGCAATAAAAGGACCAACAGCATCGAGACAGTCTTGTCCCCGAGAGCATTAATGAATTACGCACCGCAAAAGAACGGAACAAAAAAACATTTCTGTCAACGTACATCGAAGTAAGATAGAACCGGACACTTTACGAGTGCAGCACGCAGAGAGAGAGAGAGAGAGAGAGAGAGAGAGAGAGGCGACTGGTCCCTATATATATGCATAGAGAAAGAGAGGAGAAGCAACAGCAGCAGTGGGTGTATTATGATTTGCAAAAGAAAGAGGAGGGGGGGGGAGGACGTGGGCCGGCATGCGCCTCATCTCGGTATATAGATGCGCGCGCGCAAGAGAGAGAGTGAGAGCATAGCGCGAGTGATTTGAGCGTCAACGGTCCTATATAGAGAGGACAAATGCATACTCGGCCATAAAGTGTCGCGCGCGGGCGCGTGTAGAGAGACGCACACGAGACACACACCGAGCACGAAAGACACCCAGCACGCGCCCGACTCTCTGGCCTTTATTGCAATCATGCACCTAAGCCGAGTTATATATTCTTTGATTTAAGCGTCCTGTCTCTGATTCACCGCTCCTCATTTGCTCAGCGCAGCGTTCGGTGCATATATACAGCGCCCAGAGAGAGAGAGAGAGAGAGAGAGAGAGAGAGAGAGCTTTAACCAAAACGATAAAACCCCATTGGCGGTGATTGATGAGCCGTCCTTCGCTCGCTTTCCATTCCCCTGATGTGCAGTTGCGCGCGGGCTTTCTCCTCCTCCACCTCCACCTTTCTGGCTGTGCTTTATTAATAACTTAATAGCTCTCGATTCAAAGTCCGCTCTGGCGGATGAATTACGGGCACTCCGGGGTCCTTATCCGTGCTTGGGAAATATATATTTGTGTGTGTGCTTCGGCCTCGAGTTCGGCTCTCGAAAGCTGCACCTCGTACGGTGCACGCAGCGATTACATTCTAGTTTCCTGCGTTATAGTCTCGCGAGCGCGCGCGCCGCGAAAAAAAGTATACAAGAGCAAACTGTTTATAAACACTTCTCACCTTATTGCAAGTGTATGTGTGCGCGTGTGATACTCGCTGCGTGGCAGCTGCTTTTTTCTCCTAAACGGGAGCGTTTTTCTCGCGACGCAATAAAGACACATTCTTTATGCTCTCCTCCGGTCCGTAAAAAGCAATGGTATAGTAAGCGACATTAGATTAAAATTGCAAATTTTCCGCATGGCGCTCCCGCAGAGGAAGAAGCCTCCCTAAAAAGCAAACAATGCGCGAGCGAGAAAAAGCCAGTCAGGGATCGTGCAGACAGATATAGAATTTTTCTAACGGTCGCGCGGACCCGGCTGAAACGTTGTACTCGCTTGTCAGAGTGCACGGCAGTCGAGAAAAGCTCGCACGGTGTTTTGCCGCCCGCTCGCGCATCGGCGATGTCTGCGCTTTTATGGCCGGGGGACACTTAACGCGAGTTGCGCGCGGGGAAGAAAAAAAAGGAGCGCGCGCGACAACGTGTGCACCGACTGCAGCGAGGATCGGGACACGAGACATATTGAATCGCTCCAGCGCCGCCGAGGTGTATAGATGAGAAAAGTTTTCGCGTTTTTTTGTTGTCGCCCTGTGCCTGCATTTCCTGCTCCGAAAAGAATATATAGAGAGAGAACGGGAAAAGAAGTGCATGGCCGCTTTCCGGTTATAAGCTGCTGCTGCTGTAGCTGAAAGGAGAGCAAAGTCGAGCCATTAGCCGGTAGTCAGGTGGTAAGTCGTCGCTCTGGGCCTTATGCATACAGCCAGTCTGCCTCACCGCACCTTACCTCTATATGCGTCTATATATCGTATATACATATATGTATATGTGTGTGTTCGGCGAAAGATGCGTCGGGCCACCCACGCCATATATAGGGGCCCCCGAAAACCCGGCGATCTTCCTTCCGCACGCAACTATAAATTATCCCGGAATGACTGACTGGTCATCAGGCCGGCCGCTGCCGAGGCCGAAAGAAGCAGACGACTGCGGAGAAAGAGAGAGAGAGAGAGAGAGAGAGAGAGAGGAACGACGCAAGTGCGTGTGCCCCTGTATATATAGAGCATCGCGTCTTCCTTACTTTTTTTCTCTCCAAGAATCACCGGTTTATGTGTGTGTGTGTGCGCGCGCTCTCATGGACTTGAAATTATGAATGTGAAAAGACGTGTGTTTAAGCGCAAATTTACATACTTTGGAAACAATGAGCACTTCACGCACGAGAGCTTAATGGGGTTTTAAGGTTGCTGTTATATTAGTATACTTAATGCACGATTAGCTTGTAAACATGTTTTTTTTTGTATGCATTTACGCGTGTGCTTTGCATTAGCTTAATAATAATGCGCCGATGCCTTTATAAACGATGGATTATTGTATACCGATTGTATTAAACGGCCCACATGCGGAACAGCGCACTCTTTGACGCCGCGCAGATTCTTTTACCGCTTTTTACAGCTAAAATTATCGAATTTAGCACCATTATCTGGAAAATTTCTCAATCACTGAGCGAATATTGTAAAAATATACCAAGAATACCGATACTCAATTGTACGCTTTTTGCTTTTAAAGCTACATGTTAATTTAATATTATAAATAAGATTTTCAAGGGCTAATACTTGTATATAACAATACCAGTAAATTATCATAAAAGCACATGAAACCAGAGTTATTGAGTATTTAAAGTATGAAAAATATTCAGATTAAAAAGAATTTTTACCCCTCTATTGAAAATAAATGCCTTACTAAACTTGTCTTGAATCTACGTAATTTATGAACACATAAATTTGATACATTTCAAAAAAATTTTCAGTGAATTTTCACGATACCTATTTCTTTCTTAATTTTGTAAATTTGCCATATGCCACTTCTGAACCACTTTGAAGCTAACCACTTTGAAAGTAACCGGGTTCTCCTTTCCAAATTATGGTTTTCTTGTTTCTAGCAGAAAAAACTCTTCCTTCTAAACCAACATACGGTCGACAAAAAGATTACGTGCTTGCTGTAAAATGAAATCTTCTTACTGCAAGCAGATAAACTCTACAAGTGGTATCACAATACATATTTCCAAAATCTATAGATTTATATTATATTATGTACAATACAAGTGTTCGCGTTTTGTCTTTCGCGTCTGATTTTCGTTACCAATTATCTTTTACTTCATAATTTTGCCACGCTCTTAGAAAGCGAAAATTTTAATTAATAATATCATAATGCCTAGTTTAATTATATGAACATAATATTGCATCCAAACATTTCATGTTCGTTTTTTGTATTAAGTTCACCTACCTATGATTAAATAAAATAAGTCCAATATTTTACACTGTTTGTGTTATTATTAACCATAAAAAAGTAGGAGCACAGCTTCAGCAAGCATTATAAAATGTATTCAGTAATATGACATAAATTCTAAAATAAAAATAACATTGTGTTTGCAGTCTAGTAATAAATTGCTTACTTGCGGGGCAAGAGGAAATAATATGTAGTATAATACACATCAGAAGCAGTACTAAACTTCTGAATAATATTGCAGAGACACGGGCTTTGGTGTACAAAGTTTGCGTGTCTCTGAAGCTTTACTGTCTTTCCTTCCGTCATAGCAGGCGACAAGTCGGGACACGACAGGAGCTCGATTTAATTTCGCATTCATTGTCATATGAGCGTTGAAAATAACTACGCTTCGAACTTGACAATGCAAAATTTAGGTTAATTAATTTTAAATCCTTCGCTTCTTTCCTCTTAAATATCTTTCCCACTTTCACCATTGTATAATTTACAGATGAATTATATAGTTTCAAGAATGCAATGGAAATTTTAAAATAAATTAATCAAGCTAGCGTTTATACATTTATGCTAACCAACTAGTTTATATATATATACTTAACGTTTCAAAAAACACCTTTAAATTTTGATAAATTTTATTTAGACTGTTCTACTTTCATCATTTACCATGGCTTCTTTTATATACTTTGGAAGACATTATACTCTTTAATTTTTGATTGATTGACTAAGGTCTCTTTAATTTTTAAAAAAGGCACAATCTATCCGAAATAAAGTATATAAAGCTAGAAGAGATCTTTACTAGAATTTGCTAATTTCTTACATAGAAATTTTATATTTTGATAAAGAAATATTAAAAATAAAACAGTTGGCAGGCTATCAAGGAATTAGCTAACAAACGATTATCATTAAAACCTCATATAAATTTAAATAAATTCTGGAGATTATTCTGTTTAAGATGTATAATCGGTACTTAATTATTATATATATTTAAGATTAATGTATAAATATGCTTAAAATAAATTTTATTATCAGGGAATAGAATTTTAAATGGTATTACACTATACGTTCATAAAGTAATTTCACGCTTACAAAGTGTATCATGTAACTCAGATAGTGTCGTATATCTACATCATCAGATTAATAAGTATTTTTATTTTTCGGATATTCGACGCTTTACAGGGATTTAAAATATCGAATATAAATTGTGATTTTTTATTTTATTGCATTTTTAACGATGTAGCGGAAGATAGGATAATGTATGCGTACATGAACATCGCGTATACTCAAGCTAAGCGACGAACCTCTTTTCGTACATGAAAGAGAATATTTTATCTCACCGGAGGAATATATCGAAATTGGAGTGGTATTCGAATGAAACGCGCTTGCAATAAAAATCAGGAATCAATTCGTGCTTGGATAAAGGCTCATTCGTGTGCAGCATAGGTATTTATGCACACAGCGACTCGCGAACCCGGCGATCGTGCGAACGTCCGCACGAAAGCGTTTAACGGAAATCTGACGAGTTCATTAATGAGTCGACATGCTCGGAATAAGGTATAAGGTAGAAGACTGTGATTCGTTCAGTCAAACACTTTGATGAAAATTGATTTCCTTGCTTAATTGCTATTTGCTCATGTACTCTTGCCTCGCTTACACTGTTTTATACTCTTTTTCCTTTCTGTTTTTCATGCACATATTTTATATCTTAGGTCACTTTAACGAAGCACTCAAATTCGATTTGCATCGCACAAAATGTGCAATATCTTCTTCATATACTTTTTGTTTAACTAATGAAAGATACAAATATTGTGTACACATAAAGTATATACATAAATTGCTATGAGAATGAAAATAACCAATCTAAAATTTTAGGACTAAAAACTCTTGAAATCAAAGGAACTGAATAATCTTTGATTTTTTCCACATGACATGTATTCACTGATTCATCAATAGCGGCATTCAATGTATTGTCGTATAGTGCCTTGGAACTCACTTATATTTGCATAATCTAATCAGAGTGAATTTAGCTTTTTATAAAAAAAATTAATTTCCATTTATCTCAATATAGTTCTGAATAAATTTAAAATGTTTAGCAAACTTGAATCAAATCATTATAACTTGAATTAATATAAATAGTTTAAGGATAATTCTCTTAAAGTGTACTTAGGTACCGTTCGAACAAAAAAATCGAGCTGTAAAAGCTTTAAAAAAATTAACTACTTAGATTCACCCTTTGATCCGAACTCGACGTGGCTATGCCAGGAATTCAATTGCTAACGCTTGACAAGGGTTCGTAGCTGTAGCGAAGGGTTACTTTAACGAATTTATACTGAGAATTCTCGTTACCGAATTTAACGCCAGCATTGTGATATTGAAGAATGGATTCGATACGCTTTAGGAGCCGAATTCCGCTCATTTAATTTTATCAGGCGATTAAATGTTTAATGTCACGCGAGCTAACAAAAGTATTATTTAAATAAGTATATAACATATTGAAATATCACGTTATTCAATCAAATCGTTGAAATTAGCCATGAATGAACATACAAATTCTCATACGAGTACGTAACGTGGTCCTAATTAAATCTTTAAATACATACATAATATATATATATATATATATATCATAGCAGTCAGCAGAGATGTAAAGCATTAGATACCGTTAGACAAAGCACGTTTCGTAATTCTCATACTGCTTTCACTATTTCAACAGTTATAATCCATTATTTTCTTGATTACATTTTGTACATTCTTTGATTGGCTTGATATAAAAAAAAAAACACTCCATTAAACAGAATAGTAATTTTTACGAACGATGCATATATTTTACGAACACGAATAGTCACTCATAATAACTGTTGGCGAAAAATTAGAGTGTAAAAAAAGAACAAAGTGAAGATAGGTGTATTTTATGGGAATGCGATCGCTTAAAAGTTCATTAATCCATAGCGAAAAAGTCACTTTGATCTAACCGATTTTTATATAACGCGACTAGCGGCGGCGCTGCAATATAAAAGTTTCACGTGAGTCATCGCGCCCACCAGATCGACGCATTATATTATACATAGGCAAGTTTGACAGAGAGTGCGGCGCTAGCGAACCAGAGAAAGAGGCGAAAAAGGAATGAAAAACACAGTGAGAGAGAGGGGAAAGGAATTGCGGCTATATAAGATATAGAAGAAGAATTCCGGGTCTGTCCATCGTGTGTGCCGAGTGAGATTAGTAAATCCACATTATTAGCTTTAATGAGGGCCGAGCGCCGCCGCCACACGCGTGGTGAGCCTCCAAGAGTTGACCCCTCGGGCCGCAGCCAAAATCTCCTTTGACGACTGCTCTCTGCTCTGCTTATATATAATACGCATTTGCATGCGGAGCATTCTGCGTTGAGGCCAAGCTGACAAAATATTTACAATCGCCGCCGTGCCAAGCTTCGATCTTGCTTTCCGACGCTTATATTTACATGCTCGTATATAGTGTATATATATATACAAAAACAAATCGATTCACCCGTATGTCAGATAATATACTTATGTGACAAATCACACTTTTACTTTTAACTTTGAATTTGTAAGAATTTTCATTTTGAACTCGATCGGAGTTACAATGCGGAGTACAACTGATTTGCAGCCAAAAATTCGCTGATTCAACGCGGAATGCTCCATATAGGCGCTTCGTACAGGATCTGGGGGATCCTGTATCTCCGACTGCACGCACACAATGTATATAAGAGAGCAACGGCGGCGGCAGGTCGAGATCTCGGGCTATGCCGCGGCTCGCAGGGTGGGCCCAGGCCTATATACTATTACTATTAGCCGATCGACGACCCTGTGTGCCGCTTCGTCGCCGAATCCTCCACCTCGACTCGCTCTCCTACAGCCGTGCGACGCGTATATAAATACACCAGCCACACACACACACACACACACAC
>UELV01179356.1:0-32525 GCA_900490015.1 Megastigmus stigmatizans | reverse complement strand
GAGAGAGAGAGAGAGAGAGAGAGAGACGGGGCAGTGCACGCAAGCGAGTAGCTCGTTGACCGACGGGTTTCACTCTCGATCGCTCGGGCGCGCACAGCGATCGAAGGACATGGAACGAGCGAGAGAGAGAGAGAGAGTCGAGCTGATTTGCATATTACCCAGGCAACATGTGTTCCGCGACATTTTTTCTCAAATATAATTAAAATGCGCGTGTTGAGGTGGATTGAGACGTTAGCCGATCGACGAGATTAGCGCTCGGTCGCTCTGCGCGCGATCGCAGCTGATATTCGCCTCTCTCTCTCTCTCTCTCTCTCTCTCCCTTTGGCTAGTCGTAGTGCTTTTCTCTCGTTAAGAGACGTGTATATGCGCGCTTATACGTGTGTAAGAATACCATCCAATGTTACTTATTGCTTCATTAAAATTGGCGCGGCAAATTATTTTTCTGCCGCGGGCGCTACTCGCGCGTGTATTTCGCTCCCTATACCTACCTTGCAACTTGTCTATTACTGCTATTATTATTATTATTATTATTATTATTATTATTATTAGTATTTTATTCCTAGTTTTAATGAAATTAGCTTTCATCTCGAAATAGCTAGAACGTACCTGTCACGTATAAATAAGACAAAATTAATGATCTAAGAATGGCGTCGAGTCTATATGAAATAATTGATTCTGTTACTGTCGGTGACTTCCTTCGATTCTCCATGATGAATGACGATGGGAAATTATTATTAGATAAATATTCAAATTACGCTGGACTTGTACGTATATTCGACGTCGCGAGAAACCCAAAGGAAATCTGCAGAAATGATTATATTATATAATTTACAGTAACCAGTATCCATTATAATTACTTTATAGATTTTCCGAAGCTGAAGTATATTAAATTACTCAATTAGAAATCATATATACTTGTCACTTATATTTACATGATTATATTATAATTAAATAGCCTGTATAGAAGCCCGTATAAAAAGTAATTATTAAATTTAAAATATGAACCACTATGCTAATGAGGAAAGCTCTCAGGAAATGGAAAACTATATGTGCAGTACAGTTATTATAATAAAGTAAGATCGAACCAATTAGTATAGTCGAAAGATCAAACGCAAGCGAAATTAGCGATGTCTTGAAAAAATTGTAATTTAATTATTGCTACAGGTCACCAAAATAATACGATACCAATATTTGACGTTCAAACACAAGTGCTATAGATCCTCGGCAAAGTCTCGAATCGTCCAACGAACGGAAAAAAAATCCACTTGGCAATATACGCGGTAACGCGAGACACGTATCTCCTGGCATTAAACTATCAAAGAGCATATATAATTTATTATGGAAAGAAGACAAAAGCCGCGAGAGAGCTGTGCATGCACACGTAATGCAACATAATAATTGACAGTTAATAACCCTCGTCAAAGGAGGCCAGGCGTTTCAAAAGACGTACACGCTGTCGTTTGTCACAGTGCTAACAAGTGGAAAGGAAAGCCGGCGCGGCGGAGAAAAGCCAAATGCGCGCGCGAGCTGCAGTCGTCGTTGGCAGCCGACTGCACGAGAGAGAGAGAGAGAGAGAGAGAGAGACACGCCGCAAACGCGCTATCATCTCTCCACGGCGTATTCGAAGGGATGCAGTCGCAAGCTGCAGCCGCTCTGTGATTACGCTCTCGACTTTCGCGGTCAAGCGCGCCTATGCACTCCCATATACATATAACGACGCGCCGCGGTGCAAGCGCGCAATAGGGAGCTCGAGCGGGGGCTTCCCGGGGCCTATGCCGCACACTCGCACTCTCTCGCCGTCTATTTATAGGAGAGCGTTATTACTTTATCGCGGGCGTGCGCTGGACGATGCACCTTGTAGGTTCCGTACGGCAGCAGCCGGGGAGTAGGTACTCGAGCTCGGAATCGCAGAAACGTGCTCGCAGCGGCCACCGCAAGCCCATATAGTCTTTCTGCATCGGCTGACGAGGCGACCGCTGCGCCGCGCCGATCTTAACGAGAATCAAACTCTCGCGAGAAACGCCCGGAGTTTTGCTTTGATCGGCCTTTCTTGCGAGCCTCCAGCTCTTCCATCGAGTGATTTTCCTTTGAACTACCATTCAAGCCGATATAAATCAAATTGTTTTCTCTGTGTGCAGTATATAAGTGTGATTTGGTCTATTTGTTAGGGCCTAATTGAATGGGATAAACACGCGGTTTGACTGGTGTTCTTTCTCTTGCGCGTTGATTTTGAGAAAGTTCTCGACGGAATAAATGCGTTGAAATGAAAAAGTTCTCTTAAATAAAGTAATTAAAATCGCTTTGTATATACACATTTATAAAACTGCAGTCGCTATATGCATGTGAAAGTATTAATATAGGAGGACAGTTGATTGCTCTGTCACAAACTCATTCGAGTATAATATATACATTTTCGTGTAGATGTTAATCAATATGTTTGAATTTTAATGTTTACAATATTAATGATTTAATTAAAAGCTCGAATAAACGGAGTTTCATTGAAATTAAAAGGAAAGAAAGTCAATTAACGGTCATTTAATTTCGTGTAAGTATTATATACACAACTCGTCGTGTCTCCAAGATCCATTTTGCGGTAGAGTAAGTAAGGGCCCTTGACGCGCAGAACACAATTGATGGTGGGTATATGGAAAGGTCCGTGGTGCAGGTGTCGCTGGAATTGGTGTTGAAATATTATAAATTGTTGCGAACGACCGGCTGAATGAGCATCCGGTTGTTAAGCTTAATACGGCACTTTAAAATGCATCTTGAGAAATTGGTTTTTATTACGTGGCAGGAACTTTCTATAATTTCAATTTATCACTTTCTCAACTCTACAGCTCTGTACCAAATGGAGTATAATGTATGTATCTTAATATATATATTAACGCATCGTATAAGGTCACGGAAATAGTGCGAGCTTTTGCCAAAACGCTCATCTAACCAAATAATTTGAGTGCAGTCGATCGCATCGATGCATATTTCAAAAGTAAATCAGACCAAGCGTTGATCCCTGAGTATTTTGACAATGAAACGCGTGGTTTTACGTCCAATTAGCTGCGCAACGATGCAGGAGCCGCGCCGCGTCCCGGCGAAAATTAAATATGTTAAATAAGTGCCGGAGAGAAGCCAAGGATGATGCACGCCCGATGCGCATATGTATATAGCTCGACGAAATGGAAAGGTAAAAAGTCATCGCGAGGATCCGAGCGCGAGATAAAAATGTCCCGAGAAAGTCAGATGTCATCGGGTGGCCGCGTCAGAAAAATCGAGAGGCAGTGAGAGAGAATGCAAAGAGGGCCTTTACGAGCATGTGTACGCGTTCGATGCGGAGAGAGAGGGAGACTAATACGCGATCGCGCGCAACAGCCTCGCACGGCCGCTTATACAGAAAACCGTCTCCCTTGTCATTCGGTTGAAGCTGAGCTGGCGCGCGACTTAACGCACCGTCACCGACGTCGGACAATTAGCGCGCGCGGCTCGCGGCTCGCGGCGGCGGCGGCGGCGGCGGCGGCGGCGGCGGTGGGCCCCGCGGGACAGGTGAAGCGTGTGCACAGGCGTATACGTATATACGCGTCACGCCCCTTCGGTGTCGTTGCCATAGGGAGCAGGCTCGCTTAATTTCGCCCCCCAGTCCTGCACACTCCGATGCCCGTATAGTCGTCCGCGGGACTCTACTCGGCTCAGCTTCGCGCGGCTCTTATCAGCCGATCATCTCTCCGGGGAGACACACACACACAGAGTGAGAGAGGAAGAGCGAGAGAGAGAGAGAGAGCTGAAAGAGAACCAACGCCAGAGCGAGAGAGAAAGTCTCCCGAGTCCTTTTCATTCACGCTCTCCTCGCCACATCCGTTCGCTATACGTGTACCTCTCTGCCGTGTATCTAAGCGTGTATGTGTATGTGTGTGTGTGTGTGTGATAAATAACGACCTGTCCGTCAGAATCTTTCCTTTTGACTTTTAAACCGCTCGAGCGCAAAACCCGACTAGAGTTTCTCGCATGTCAAGCATGAAAACACATCCCACGAAATTATGCTTTATATACGACGATTATCGACGTATCGTTTTCAGGCGCATTTGAATATTCTCTCTGTGTGTGTATATGCGCGACTAGTCCCCTGCGACTCCGAGATTTAGACGCTTCGATGGGCCAAGCTGCTTTTAATTAGCCACATATAGCCTCTATATGTGGATTCCATTACTTCATCGCAATCTTTCTTGGTCCATAGCTTTTTCTTTTTACCTTGTCTCAGTTTACAATTTTACAAAATGTAGTATTTCTACTTTTTAGTTTGTAGATTTGTTTGCTACATAATTGCTGTGTAGCTATAAATAATGCTTTTTTTCCCCCTCTGAGCTGTAAATCATCCAACGCTTTATATCATTATAATTACGCGGGTACCATAATCATCTCGTACATAGTGTACACTAATTAGTATAAACAGATGAAAGAATCTGGAACTGCACGCTCGATAAAAATTAACTCCCCATTATTACGCAACTCGTCCTATATCGAGATTACCGCAGATAAACTTTATAGAGAAAAAAAAACGACACGTGAGCTGTATAAGAGATCGAGCGAGCGATTTCCAAAGGAAAAATAAGAGAAATAAACCAAGGGACACGTGTGTCTCGAGACATAACAGCGTTTAGAGCGTCAATCAATCGCGTTTTGTCTAACGCGCGTTCCGCGCAGTAAATCATCGACATGCGCGCTAAGTTATTTTCGTCTGCTAATTTTGTAATCCCACCAGAGGCTATCACGAAATGGCGCTTGTACACGTGATTATACATTCATAATCATATAGGTTATAAGATCGACATAATTTGAACAATGTGAAAGCTTGTGCTACAGAAACGCATCAACCATAAAAAAATTTATTAAACCAATTACTATCAATAGAGCGATCGCGTAAGTATTCTTCTATTGAGAAATTTTGCAATTATAATTTTGAATAATCTAATAGGAATTAAGATTTAGTAAAATAAATAATGCTCAAGTTCTACTCATACTTTCGTAACAATAATTAGCCAAGCATATTTGAACATTGGTTGAAATATTTATGATGATGTTTCAATTAGATTAGGTAGAAGATTACTCCGCACTATTTCATGAATGTGCGCGCGGTTATAGGTTAAGGTAAGCCATTATCTAGGCATAGTTACAAGGATAGACGCGAAGCTCCGGTTTTTTTACAGCTTCTTGCAGCAAGAGTAAGTCTCGATGCCTTGTGCATGTATACCATAAATGTAACGAAATAGCCACTAAACTTGTATCTTTATTCTCGAGAGTTGTCGTTGCGCTATAAGATGCAGGAATTTTTACGACTCCATCAGACCGAGTGTGTGTGTATCTGTCCTTATCTTATGTAGCTCCTCTCTCTTTCTCTCTCACTTGGGATAAAAGACTGCAACTGGTGCGTTAATTACGACGTTTGGATTCGCCACAGTCGCTCGCGCGGACCGCGGCCTTATTCGTATTTGGGATCTTGCCCCTCTTCTTCCAAGCTCTCGGCTACTGCTTTTTTTTTCTCTCCATGCCAGCGACAAGTTTAAAAGTTGTCGTCGTCGTCGAAAGGTGAATCGAAGGAAATGACTAACGCTTCGTGGTCTAATTAGTTTTTGCAAGTCTTTTAATTGAATCAGGGGTGGGGAGACAACCAATGGTACACCGTCGAGGCTTTCTCTAAAAGCGGAAGCAATTTCACGGGGAACAGAATCATTTCTTTTATAGACAAGGACCGTTATGCGCTTTATCATTTGGATGCGGAAAAAAATGAGGATAAAATTTTTCATTCGGATCTTCGAAGCCAATAGCGAAAAACATTTTATTCCATTCGAAAAATATAACGAGTTTTCCTTTGGATGACAGATTTAAGTTAACACCGATAATTTTTTATAAATTGGCCGATTTCAATCTTACATCTTCTCGCGCATATAACATTGTGAAAATGAAGTTAACCCAGTCGATCCCCGAGTCACGCATAGGTATAATAGTCCGCGATAGAAAATAAATGAAGACGCTCCGAGATGAAACGGTAGCGGCAGCGGCGCATTCCCACGATTATCTCGGCGCAGCACAGAAGCGCGTCCCGGGGAACGAGGCGAACGGCAACACATGTGACCGCGTCCTATCATCCGCATCGCTTATATACTCGCGCGCCTAGTCCATAGCTCGCAAATCAATAAAAAAGAGAAGAGCTGGGAGCGAGCGAGGCTCTCACGGGCGCTAGAACTATCGATCTTGCCTGCACTCGGACAGGCCGCACTGTACACATAAACGGTGCGAAACGCACGCACATAGGCCGCCAGCCGCTCTGCATACATTCACTCCGCGCGCGCGCTGCAGCTCAGGCAGCTCGGCTCGGTTCGCTCGCCAGTCCTTGATAGAGCGATTTCGTCCGGGCCCGTGCGGCGCGCATCCAAGTATAGCCTGTCTGCTGCTAACTCGAGAGACCAACACAGAGAGAGAGAACGCGAAAGAAACCAGTCCGCGTGTGCGCGCGCGCGGGCCTGACAGTGCAAACAGACCCACAATTTTCTCAATACCCCGGTACTTAAGCAAAGTAACCGTTGGCAGTAACGGAGAGAGCGAGCGAGAGAGCCCAGTGGGAGCCAGTGCCTGCAGAGACCCACAGAGAACCAGTGGGAGAGAGAGAGAGAGAGCTGGGCCGATTAGAGCGAGGGATCGCCCTGAAGGCGCGCCGGATCGCTTTTCCAGTAAACCGACGAAAAAAGCCCGAGGAGCTGAGGTGCGCGCGGCCAGCAGCCTCCACTATACTCCCGCTGCAAAAATCCTCTTTCCGACCGGCCGACGGAGGAAGAGCAAAGAGAGAGAGAGAGAGTTGAGTTGCGCTGGAAAAAGCGCAAGTCTGTAGACACCGCCGCCGCCGCCGCCGCATCGCGTGCAATCGGTGCATAGCTCGGGCGAACAGGCGGGTTTCGTGCTGGAGAGATAGTAGCTATAGCCTCCCTCTCTTTGTCCTGCACGTGACAAAAATCCTGCTTCTTTGTTTAATTGAATTTTTCCTCGGCCACGGGACGCTGCAGTTTTCCACCGCTGCTGCTGCTGCTGCTGCTTGACCGCTGCAAATAATTATCGATAATGGTAGTAATTCAGCTCGCGAGGCGAAAGGATGCATTAGCGGTTGATGCTTTAATTTCGCTCAATCGCCGGCTGCACTTATGCGTGCGTGCGTGTGTGCGCGCGGGCTTGGGAAAAGTTCTCTCTCTCTCTCTCTCTCTCTCTCGGGTATAGATGCATCTCTGGGCGCTTCGCTCCACTGGATCTAGGCTTTTCTTGCAACTGCGCGCGATTCAAGAAATATCACTGTATATAGAGCGTCGTTAACGGTAATTATTTGGGAAACGCTCGACTAGCTTCCTCCTCTTTGGTGTCCTCGCTCGCCAAAGATCTCTACCTGTACAGGTATAATAGTAGAAAAGACAGCGGGAGCAGCAGGTCTTGAAGAGACTTGATTTCTGGAAATGTCGAGTCAATAAACGAGTCGAGCTACAGCAGCTGCAATGGCATATAGCAGCAGCTCGAGAAAGTTACTTACGCGACATTTAATGATTGCTTTTAAAAGTATACATTAACTCATAATGGTCTCGGCTGCGGCCTGCAATTATGATTCCCCCCTCTGGCGTTGTTTTTTTTTCTATAAAGATCAATGAAACTGGATTTTTACAAAAGGCAATTTTTTTTACAAGAGCACAAGAGCGGTGCTCCCTTGCGCTCGACAAAGCCTACTCGAGCTGTAGCAGCTCGATATCGAGAAACTTTATATATTATATACCTTTTGAGCTAATGGTATTTACAAGCGCGATCGCGTCGCGCTGCACATGGGGGATATCGGAGCGCGCCACCGCCACCCACGAGATCGGAGGTCATTACACACTCCACGTTGATAAAATCTAATTTTGAACGGGCGGCCCTATAGCGATTCACGCACACACACACACGCGCGCACGTGGCTAAAGAGAGAAAGAAGGAGCGATTCGCCGGAGCTATAAACGCCGTCAATCCATAAGCCGTTCCGAGGGCCGAGAGACTGCAACAGTGGCTGTGAGCTGCCCCTTCTCACACACACACACACACATACACAGAGAGACGCACAGCGAGACACACGCAGCAGAGAGACACGCGCGCAGGCCAGGAGCAGACAGAGTCTCGGAAACGTACTCCCGGAACGATCTCCCATATTTCGAATGACTTCGGCGTATAGCTGCAGTGCAGTATATATATATATACAATACTGTATACAGCAGTCTCGGGCCGCAGCTCTCGAGCTCTCTCGTCTCAATTAGCGCGCGCGCGGCAGGCTTGCGCTGCACATAGCTGCTAAGAGAGACAAGTATAAGCGCCGAGTCCGGGAATCGCGGGGCCGCTTATTCCAGGTTCCTGCATCGCCCGGTTCCACTCGCTGTGCCTACATGTCTCTCTCTCTCTCTCGCGCGCGCGCGCTCACCACGTGCCGTGGAACAGCAGCAGCTGCGCCCCACCATAGTCCCGGGCGGAGAGATCGCTCGGGTGGTCGCACGGAGCGCGGACACGTAATATCGCCCTCGTTTAATGACGCGATCTATCAATCGCTCCCACTGTCTTGCCAACTCCTCGCTGACTCGTGCACGTACATATACGTCTCCCTTTTAGCGACTCTCGAGTGGTGCACGCGGTGCGCGTCTCTGTCTTAATACGTGCCGAGCCGTGTAATTATTAGCTGCCGCGGCTCCATAAGCGCTTTCTCCGCTGTTGCTGCTGCCGATTTTGTCTGCCTACCTATAGCCGGGCGGCGGCGGCGGCGGCGTGTGGGTTTTGTTTGTGGGTGATTAGACAGGCTCGCACCGGGACCGAGTCATCGCCGAGGTCATCGGCCACTTTCTCGATTCGCCGGCTGTCTATGCCCGGCTTCAGGCGCGAACGAGCTGCTGCTGCTGCTGCTGCTGCCGAGCTTCCTCGCGCCAGAGTCATTAGACAACTTTTCTTTCGGCGCCGATTGAAATGTTTTGCTACAGCCGTTGCGCACGTGCACCTATACAGCTTCGTCAGCTACACGGAGACAAATTTCACGACAAACACGCCGAGAGAAGAGAAAAAGGATTTAATTGACCGGCATTTTTAACATTTCTCTCTGCATCTGTACCGTATAGTTTCATTGTGCAACCGGCAGCTATCCCTTTAATAGCTGCTGTTTATGTAGTTTTAAATGTTATTCACTCAATCGATATCGATAATTGACTACACTACAAATTAAAAGCCATAATTATTATTATTAGTCTGAGTAAATTAACTGATTCTGTCGTTTTAAGAATTTGGCCACTTATAATGAGTATTACATTTAGAACTAATGAGGAACAATCATTGAAACGCTTGAAAGAGCCAAAATTTTGCAATCCCTGTGTTAATCGGGCGACGCATATGGTGTAAATCGTTTTTCTGAACAGTATATATATACTTCTTCCATGAAGCAATACTTTTAAGATTAATTGCGACGATACAGTGATATATAATGGAAGTTTACTGTCGCTCGCAAAAAAGTCAATTTAAATTTTGAAGAACGAGCGCGTAAAGTATCGGCTGAACTAATCTCTAAGGATATAGCTATAGTGGACAGAAGGGAAAAAAACTAACGTCGTTAAATCTAACGTCTCTATATGATGGTATATTAGTAATTATTATGAATTAAATTTACTCGGACACAGTGCAATTAAGGTTCTGAAAAAGCTTTTTTTGCCCATGTGTGCGAGGTGAACGACCGAATAAATGTGACATTACAGAGATGATAATTGACCGTTGTGTTATGTGTGTGTGAGCCGAGAAGCGCTGCACAGAAGACGGAAGAAACGGCTATAAAACTTGTAATTGGCGGGGTCAAACTCTAGTTCGATAAATGGGCTTATTTCATTTATATATATAAGAATGTATGCTGCTACCCGCTTCTTAATGATGATTATACGTTTGCGCACCAACATATTAAATAAACGAAATAAATAAAAGAAAAAGCGAGCAGAAATAGTCTAATAATATGACGTACAGTTTTATCGCGCATCTCTCGTTGCAGCATATACAGCAAAGGAAACAGAAGTTTTTTTTCAAAAAAAGCCGCGAATAAATCAGCATAAGCCGCGGCTAAGCGCGCGGTAAAGCGCAAGTAAAAGCTTCATTATTACTATCGAGCGAATAAATCTCACCGCCTTACCGAGTCTATAGTACCCATTATCTTAGTCTCTCTCGGAACTTATCAATATCCTTCAATCTCTCGACTCGAAAACGTATATAGCTGCGACTATGTGCAGGGTCGCGCACGATTAAGCAATAAATTAGCCTGAAAAAAGGAAAGAAGGAGTTGAGAGAGAGAGAGTGAGAGTGAGAGAGAGCTGCATTGTAGTTGCACGGCTGGTAAATTTGCCAGCGCGTAAAACGATAGAAATCGCTTGTGTGTTCCGCGCGGCCGCGGTCTCTCGCACTCAATCGGATTTATTACTCGCGCGCGAGCGCCTGGTTTTCTCGCGCCTCGCACACAAAACGTCGCACACCACGCGAGCACGCGAGCAAGAGAGAGAGAGAGAGAGAGAGTGGAGGTGTTCATCACGACGCACGAGTTACGGCAATGGAAAAATCGCTCGCGGTCCCTCGGCTGCTGCGGCGCTGCGTAAGGAGAAGCATTTAATCAGCGGTTTCCTTTGACCCATCGGCGCGGGTAGGCTGCCGACCGCAAGATCATCCGCGAGTTGAAGCCGCCGCCACCGTCGCGGTCTTGCTATTCCCTTTTCACGACGATTTAGGCCTTGACTTAATACGCGTGCAGCGCAGCACTTGTGTATAGCAGCGGCGGCGGCGGCGGCGGCGGCGGCGGCGTCGGCATCTGTTCCGTGCTCGGCTCTTCGTTCGCAGCGCGCGCGGGGAGCTGCAATCTCGTATACGCTCTCCGGCTCCTTTTCAGATTCATTTTGTGGTTTCCTTTTATTTATGATTTATCTTAATGAATCATGCGAGCGCGAGCACCGGCTGTACGTGCGTGTGTATATGTGTGTGTCGTAAGTGCTACATTACGAATGCCTCGCTATAAAAGGAGATGCTTGTACAGAGCTGTATAGATAAGAGAGTTGCTGCGGCGGCCGCAACACTTATATGTACCAGCGCTTTTTGAGCGGGAAGAGAGAGAATGTGTTCCGTCACACACACACACACACACACATACACACACACACAGCGAGAGATACGAGTCGACGCGCGTAGCGTAGCTAGCGAGCGATCCTTGCGCGTGGAAAAAGAAAAAAAAAGGTCCGCGAACGCATAGTTTAATTGGTTCGATAGAAAAGTATTGCGCGAGCAGCTTGGCGGCGATAAAATGTGAGCCGTGCGCGCCGAGTGATTTGTGTGTGTGGCTCTCTGTGCACCCGTCGTTAAATGACGTTTATTTTTAGTATATATATACGGCGACTTTATAGCACTTAACTGACTTTAATGACAGCCGTATTCTATTCAACGAGCTGGCGATTCATTAACGGAGAATATTGTTGACAAGCAAAAAATGACGTATAGCAAGACGGGGGATCATCTGGCCCCGGAGCCGGACATCATTTCGAACCTTCTACGGTCTAACACTAGTCCGCATACTTAATCACCAGTGGTATAGCAGCACGTTATTGTTCTAATCTACGAAAATATAGTACGTCGTTCGTCGCGTAAACCTGCGATCGTGTGGCGGCACCTCGCACTCAATGTCTCGCGCGAAAATAAAGGAGCAATCGAGAATCCACACACACACACACACACAAATAGAGAGTCCGAGGCGTTAATTCGGCGTCTAGACTCGTCTATATAAGTCTATAGAGCGCGAGAAAATTAACGTTTCGAAACGAGGGAAGGTTCGTAGTGCACCACAAGGGACTTCGCGGCGGCCGCGGCGTTAAACGCTGCTTTCTTTCTCGACGAGGCAAGAACGTTAACTCCTGTTTTTGAACGTTGGATCCTGTAAATAAATGTCCCTCCCTTGTGCCTCCTCCCGCTTCGTCCCGCTTCGTCCCGCTTCGTCCCGCTGCCTAACTCCGGGTTACGGGTTACTCCCTTACGCCTCAAAACTTGCACACACTTGCACATTCTTGGCAATCTTGGCTATACGAGCACACACAGGCACACGCACAGACACGCACAGACACCCGTCTAGATTGAGAGATATTTCGCGCTGGCAGAGCAAGCGAGAGAGAGAGAGAGAGAGGGCAGGGTATATGTGGAAGTTTACGTGAGTAAGAGAGAGAGAGAGAGAGAGAGAGAGATATGGTCTTGAAATGCGTGTGTCCACGTAGAGGGCGCGTGCACGAGTGTTGTGCGTATACTGCACTGGCGCGCTGCAGAGCAAGAGAGAGCGAGAGAGAAAGCATATATATAGGGAGCGATCGGTGCCGCTGGTGTGCCGTCGTCGAGCGATCGCAGCGCAAGCAGCCCGAGCCGAGGAGCGAGTAGAGTAGTAGTAGGGAGCGAGCGGATCGCGGCGCGGACTCTGCCAGCGCGGACGGCCGGAGCCTTTTTCTGATGGTGGGGGTATAGGCCGCTGCGTGCGGTCCCTTACTCGACGGACCACCCAAGTCGACTCGCCGCCGCCGCGGCAGCAGCGCACTTGGCTCTCTCTCTCTCTCTCTCATTCTCTCGCTCTCTCGCGATACACACACACACACACACATGGGCGCGCGGAGCCGAGCAACAGCGCCAACAGCCAACAGCAGCCCACTCGCACGAGTCACACGTACACTGGCTATATGGAAAGCCCCGAAGTGCGGACCGCCAGTAGTAGGTACTTGGCTGATGCAGAGTCGCGCGAGGACCACCGGAACTCGGATTATATTTTGGCGTATATATTGGCTGCGCGACGCGACGCATTATCGATCACTTTATTAAACCTCGACCCTCCGCGCATTATGCAGGATCCGCGTGTACTGTGCAGTGTATTATATATATACACGCGGAGGTCCGCAGAGCATTACCCTCTTGTTTCTTGCTTTTTGCCCGCGCCCTGCCGCCGCCGTCGACATCTTCCTCCTCTCCTCTTCTTGGCCGCGGACCCAGGACCGATAGAGCCGCCGCCGCCGCCGCTTAGTCTCTCTTGTTCTCTCGTGACCTCATTTTTTAACTGCTACACCGAGGCTGACAGCTCGTGCACTTTATTGCCTTGTTCTCATGGTGTTGTTGCTGCTAGCTAGAAACGCCTCTGCTCGCTCGTCTAATGACACTAACTTTTTATCGTACATATACAAATGCATTCGAGTGGATTTATGGTGATGCTCGAGCAGCGCGCTTTTACGAAACGTGGATGATATGCGCGTAGCGAGAATCCGACAAAATATGAAATCCGACTGTTTCTACTGGAACATAAGAAAAGAAAGAGAAAAACACGCGTACCTTTACTACTTATGCCTATGATTCGAGCAATTTTTATCTAGCGCATTAAAATTCTTCCGCTCATTTGTTTTCTGCAGTTTCATCAACATTCCAGAGAGTCTGGTCGTTTTATTTGCGTAAATGATGGTAGAAAGTTCCAGTATTATAAGCCGAGTAAGATATCGTGGCAGATTATTATCGCCGCGGCTTAATCCAATCTTGCGCTAATTGTAATTAATAGGCATTCCTGTCCATTTCAACTCAAATATATACCTATACAGCTCTTGAATTCGAAAGCATTAAAAAGGTCATAGAAGATGCGAACTTATGATTGCGCGGAACACGAATACTCAAATAAATGTATATAGAGGCTAAATTTAAAATATCACGGTGTACATTAAATAATAAATCGCGTTTGCATCTTTTATTAATAAACATAATTTATCGACATTCAAAAGCTATACAGGCTATAGTTTGTAAATCTTCGAATAGGAGAGCATGAGAACCTGGCGATAAATACCTTTTGATATACTCGATCGAAAGGCCAACGTGATATTACATATCACCGTGTACAGACCTCACGGAGAACATTGTCATAAATAACAAATAACGCTGGGAGAGGTAAAATTTTGAAAGCGAGCCAACTCAGCAGCATCGACGCTCAAAAATCCTACACGTTCTAACTGTACTTTATACATACAAAAGTTTTTGTTGTTTTTTTTTTAAGAAACCAAGAGCCGTATAGAAGTTTGTAGCGCGCGCATGGCAGAACTACAATAAAGTTTGCCGTACAATGCAAACGTCAAGCCCGAGAGCTCGCCGAGAGAACGCGTCTGTGTCAGTGCTGCCGAGCAAGAGAGAGTGAGTGAGAGAGAGAGAGCCGAAAAGCCAAACCGTTTCTTCGACCTCCGGCGATGAAGTATCGCGGACGAGAGTTCAGGGGTCGACGGTGTAAAATCCGCGTGTTACTACCTACTGACTGCGAGGCAGCAGCAGCCAAGAATCTCTCTCTCTCTCTCTCCCTCTCGCGGTCTCACACGGTGTTTTATAAAGTCGCGGCATAACACCTGTTAAACTTGGCTGAGCGAGCGAGTGGTGGCCGCGCAGGTCCGCGTATAGCATAATTCAATTCGTTTGCCAACGCTCCAGCCGATTGATTTACTATCGGCATTCTATCCCGGCCGCTTTACGCCGATCTTCGTCTCGCGGGACTGTATACGCACGCGCGCCCATTGCGTCGCCGCGGTGCAGAGTCCAGTGCGTCCAGTCCGAGCTGCAGCAGCGCGTATATCCGAGGAACGATCGGCGAGGAAATTAATCTGTCTTTATATGCATCTGCGCGCTGTCAAATGTTTATGTGCTTTTCGAGGAGAGCTAAGACACTCGGCTCGCGGCATACCAATGATAATTGGGAAACATAGTTTCGCGGTGTGCCGCGGATCCGAGAAGTTTTTAGAAATCCGATACCTCATGCCAAATTGATCATTTAGAAGATAATCTTTGCTATGATTATGCAGGTATATGTGGATGTAATTTATATTGAGAAAAGATGCGACAATTTAATGACTTTATTAACACGTTCAGATATATTATAAGCAAAGTAATCTTCCAACGATTTATACACTGTTTCTTTTCAAGCGTGTTCAAAGATTTATACATTATAGATAATTGCTAAACCTGCGATAGGTATCAATATATATATATTACATGTTTCTTTCCGGACTCGATAATGTTATATACAGTCTATAACATAAAAGGTCAAACATCTTTACGTACGAAATTTTCCAACCTTCAATTTTGAACTAAAGTATTTTAAAAAAATATTCAGCCATTATCCGCGAGAGAATTTATAATTGTATCTTTTATTGTAGACAGCCTAGGAAAAGCGGATAGCGTAAAGAGAAAGAGGCAGCTGAAAACGATGGCAATAAAATGAAAATAACTCAATATTTATTTATTAGGTAAAAAAAGAAGACTCGATCCTCGAGTCGAAAGAGAAACTGAGTGGCTCCTCGATAAGACACTTTCATCGCGCTTCATTCATTATTCATGAAATTTCCACTCCTCTTTATTGTCAATGGATGCATAGCACGCGGGGAAACGTACACATACACAGACACATAGGGCGAGTGAGAGAAAGAGGAGGAGGGGGAGGACAGCCGTATCGAGTTGATCCGTATTAATTCATCGTCATAATCGAGTGTGTATATATGGTGTATAGGACGGCTTCGTTTAAATAACTCGTTCACTAACGACTCGCAGAGAGAGAGAGAGAGAGAGAGAGAACAGCCGTACCGCTGCATGGCCAGGCGCAGTTGAGCCGTGCCGAGCGATTCGTTCAAGGCGAGCTCGCAGCTCAGCTCGTCTCGTATCGTGTGTTCGGTAATGATTTTAGACGAGAAGAAAACACCTTCATTACCTCGACTGCAGGCGCGCAAAGCATTGGCAAACAAAAAACAACGAGAGACAAGAGAAAAATGCTAATTATACGACATTCGGGCCAGTCCGCATCAGCGAGCTGCGGTATACCATTGTAAAAAAGCGCGTTTAAACGAGCTTGTGCGTACTTGAACAGAGAGAAATATAAATAAACGACGTTTACATCGCGCATGCGGTCGTGTGTGCTTCTCTGGTGACGAGCGAGAAGCGATTGGGCTTAGCGTTTTTTTTTATGAATCAATCTGCTTATATGCACCGATGAAAATAACGCACCGAGAAAGTTGATGCTGCTGCTGCTGGATCGCCTCAGCGAGATAATATTATACACACTCCGCAAACATAATAAAAGCTTATAATATATTCTCAAATCATCAGCGCTATTTAATAGCGACTGGTCTGCGCGTAATTTATATAAGTGAGAAAACTAATTGGAAGAGTAGCTATAGATATGATGGAAACAAATATACTGTTTGCCGAAGGAAGCGCGTACAGATATATACGAGCTGCCGCATGTTATACGTAATTTGTACAAACATCGCATACGGCGGCCGTACATTTAATGAACTCAGGCGCATATTTCCCGGCTAAATATAAAAGTATCCGACGTAAAGACCCGTGGCTGCAGCGGAGAGAGAGAGAGAGAGACGAGCGAAGGAGGAAAAAGGACGAGGAGAGTAAGCGAGCTGCAGCAGCTACGTCAAAGGTTGAGCTGCGCGCTTATACAGTAATATGTGCGGTATGCACCGCACACGGGGCCGGAAGAGCTAGCCGCTAGCTCCGAGTGCATATATATATATACAGGCCGATGATGCATCGCCTGCGGTGCGCGAGCCGCGCAGCTCCTCATTATTGCAATTAGCATGCTAATCTCGGGGAGGGCCGAGCTGCTGGCCGACCGAGAGCCCCTAATGAATACGAGCTCGGCAGCGAATCCCGCCCCCATAAAACTCGCTTCTTTACGAACGACACCCCAAAGTAGTCGTATAGACCTGCTGCTTCGGACCATCTTATACGACTTTATCTCGTGCCTCGCTCCGAGAGCTCGTGCACGCTTCTACCCTGTTATCCCGCGAGTGCGCGCTGACTCCTCTCTTTTCGCATTGCAGCAGCAGCAGCAACAGCTTCGCATGGTATAGCTGAAAAGGAAGGCTCCCCGCGCGGATCTGCACGAATCGAGTGCATAATCCCTATCGCAATTGGCAGCTTCTACTAGCTTTTGGCCGAAAAAAATCAATATATGTGCAGCTCTCGGGGCTGGATTGCCGGTGATCCAGCAGCAGTCGTGCATCCGAGACCTGCTGCACTTTCTTTACAAAAAAAAGAAGATCAAAGCTTGTTTTACTATACGTGCATCGATCGATTGCGTCACACGCGGTATACGTATTTTTGGGGAATGCGCGGTTATGTATCCAGGGGAATAACTTGGACTGCGGAATTACAGCAATTATATGTATACTCTCCTTTAGAAAAATGCATTATGCTCAAGTTTGCTAATAGTTATATGAAGCAAAAAATAGAGAAAGAGGGAGAGAAAAATAGAATGGCACGGGGGTGGCAGTAGTAATTTAAAAACAATCTACCAAAATATAAAATACGTTTTGACATGTTTCATTTCTCGGCCGTTTCTCTCCCGCGGCTTTTTCTTTTCCTTCACGATCTAATTAAAATTCGTCGCGCGTGCAGTCGTCGCGTATATACGCCGCGAACACCCAGTTCCATACATAATTACCACGAAAACGAACAAATTTGACTCACTAAAGGATCCCCCCCTCTCTCTCTCTCTCTCTCTCTCTCTTTCACTCGGTGGCTCTTCTCGACGCATTCTTTTTGCCCTCCTCTCGGTATTCGTCTTTTTACACTCGGGCACGCACACATACGTGCGCACGTCGGCCACCGAATTGGCCGCTCTTCTCTCATGCAGCGTCTTTACCTCGCTGTACATAATACCTGTACACAACGAGTTGAGCTCGAGAGCTCGGGTATAAGGCTCCGAGAGACCTACTGGACCTCTCTCTCTCTCTCTCTCTCTCTCTCTCTCTCTCTCTCTCTCTCTCTTGATCTCGCGCTCGTAAACATAACTACCAGTTCTTATGGGACCAGGTGTGAACATGACGAAAATATCGACGGCCAATTTTCGACACAACGATATTCGCTCTCTCGTCAAATCTATACCATTTCTCTCGGTCCTGATAGAATCGAGTGAATCATTTCATCTCCTGGCATCTTCTAAATTACCTCGAGGCATCGCTGCAAGGCTATATCCGTCTTTTTTTTACTTTGACGCGTTCGTACCGGACCATTTCGCCTCGACGTCAAAATGAGCTTAGTACTTATCATAATATACGCAGTTTTGCTTATTCAACTCCTTATACGTAATAAGCTTTTTGTAAATTATTGCGCTTCATTTAAAGGTGGATTTAGATACATACAGTGTATCTAATATAGACGTATACATATTTAATGACGACTGACACACGCGCTTCAATCATACTTTCATTTTCAAGATTTTATAAAATCGCCTATATTATACAAAATAAAAGGATAATTATAGCTAGCGATAAATGAGTCTTGCCGCTTATTGCATTACTTAATTCTCAATCAGAAACGTATACTGCGTGTATTAATGCATAAATTAATCAGTACATATATACTGGTCGCGATTACGTATATTATTAATATTATGCAATTAAGCGATATCCATCTTGTCAGGATTTGACACTAAAATTATAGCTAGTGCGCCTAGTTGACAGCTTATAACAGGCCTCGAATTAAAAAAATCCACCGCGTATATTAACTTAATCAATATATATAACTTGTTTGCTTTAAATAGTTAATGGTGCTAGACGCTATAAAAATACGAAAAATATAACATTTAATCCTCGACTAGTTTTCTCGAATTGAGCCGTTGCTCTTTTACACAGCTTAAACATTCATCATTATTAATATTAGAAAAGGATATCAACGCGCAGAAAAAGATCAAGCGCGAAAATTGACTGCATACACAAGTTGGAGCTACGGGGGCCGAGAAAACAAAAAAAGTATCTCAAGCTGCCTTTTCGATCTTTTGGTTAATATCGCAAAATTAAAAGGCCGTATAATTTATGGGCCGTTTGAAGTAAACGACGAGTCGGTGCTATCCCCCTGAATTATGACTCCCTTAACTAGACTTGAGTTACGGCGAAAGTCGCTCTTAGCAGTTCGCGCGACTCGTCCTTCGACTTCCTCTGACTCTTTGAGTTGTCTTCTCTGCCTCCTGCTAACTCTCTCTCTCTCTCTCTCTCTCTCCCTACAGCCCGACTTTTTCTTGCTCTCTTTCGTCCACGTGCAGTGCGCGGCTCTTTTTCTTCGTACTTCTCGCGCGCGCCTTCTGCGGCAGCCGACACCTCCCCGCGCGCGTGTGTGTGTGTGTGTGTGTGCAGTGCAACGGCGGTGCAACCCCGCGTGCAGCATATACATACACAACCAGCAGCCAGCAGCTATACACACGCGCTCCATATATATCGAACGGAGCTCGCAAATGCGTGCAACTCCATCGCTCGTGTGTGCGATCGCTTTCGGCGACTTTTTGTCGGCCAGGTGATGCCATATACTTTTTCTATATATAAAGTGCACACGCACGCGGCCTTTATTTTTGCAAACTGCGCACACTCGTTTATTATATCGGTGCGCAGGAAATTTTATCTTTTATATATTTTAATTTGCTTCTGGACATATATGTATAAGCCAACTTTCATGAGCTGCTGCTACTTGAAAGTAAAATTTCCGATGTGTCGATCACTTTGACGGTTAAGAAAAACTTTTATTGCTTCCACAGAAAAAGAGTGCTAATCTTGAACACTTTTTTTTTACTTTATTTTGATGCGGTCTTCTTACTATAGCGTTTCTAGTGTGTACCATGTATTTACTCTTAAAAAAATTATTCTTACAAAGCATGAAATTAATAAATTGAGGAATAGCATGAATTAACAATACAATCACTGGATATACCTATAAAACTGCAGCGAGAAGTGGGTATCGAATAGAAAAATGTTGATGTTGGGTAAAGCTAAAGCTTGTAAAGAGTCTAGTAGCCGAGCGCATCGGTTGTCGATAAGCTCGTAATATAAATAAGCTGCCGTGCAGGTTGCAGCAGCCGCGGCCCACGTAAAAAGCCTCTGATGGGATCCAGTCAACGCGCACTCGTTTCCCCAAAATATAGTCAATGGACGACACTCGGAGCATCTCGTCCTCGACAAAAGGTGAATCGCTGCTATACACAGCCGCAGGTATGGCGCTAGGGTATTACTATCTCGTCGGGACTAGCGGGGGTCTTCGGATCTCGGGGGTCTCATCTCGACTCCGGCGCGGTACATACACAGCGTGCCGACAACTACGGCGATCCGTAATCGGGGGACCAGCCTCGCTACACGTATACGCCATAGAAAACAACTTGGCTACCGTCTCTCTCAGCTCATAAATTTCCTACTCGTTTCCAGAGAAGCGCGCATGTATACGCGCCACCTGTTTTCTGCTCCTCTCTCTCTCTCTCTCTCTCTCTGCTAGTAGCTCTCGGCGTAGGCGCGCGGGGCCGCGATATTCCACTGCCGCCACCTTCCTATATAGGGCTTTTAAGCCACGCACGAGCCGCCGTCGCCGTAGTAATAATAGTCCCTTCCTCTCTCTCACTCTCTCTCTCTCTCTCTCTCTCTCTCTCTCTTTGGCTCTCTACACTAGCGCCGGCCGTTCGATATTTTCCCCGGCCATGGCGCGCGATAGTCTGGACGTTGAACCGCCGTGCAAGAGGGCTACCTATATATATATCGCAGGAGAAAGAGAGAGAGAGGGAGAGAGCATCGGCGGCTAAGACTCTATTCCCAACGGCTCGTCAGCTGTATACATATTGAGCGCTATATAGCGACAAAAAAATGAACTGTACCACGCTCGCGTCTGCATTATTGATCGCGGCCATGCGCACGATTCACTATTCAACATAATTATATCAGTTTATCCCCTGCTGTAATAGTTTGATTAAACTGAAATAACCTGTTTTTTTTTTATAGATCGCGCTAAACCTGTTCTTCCCCTATTTTCTTAATTGTCATTTCCAATCCAATTCCTACTTCCTATATAAATCATATCATTATCGCTCCGCGCTGCTACTTACTTTATACGCCAAATGTTATAATTCACATCGTGTGGAGCGAGTAAATTGAAGAAACGTCGAGAGCTGGGAGGAAGATATAAAAAGTGATTTCCGGGAATCGTACAATGTATACGTATACAATGTGCAGCAGCGTACATTGGGAAATAAGGACAGCATTACGAGTACTGCAACATATGTTGTTTTGACTCGTTCTTTTGGTTGACGCACTTAATTCACACGCTACGACTTTGAAAGAATTTTTCAAAGAAAATTTATAGATATAAAAAGTGGGACGAACTAGAGCTTTTAACGTAACGCGCATATCTATTCCACGTAGTAAATAAAAATAATCACGAAATAATACCCGTGCGATTTAGTAAAAATTATCCTGCAAGAAGAAAGGCTAAGCAGCAGGTATATACGAAAGGGAGCTAGAGAGCGCAATTGAGTCTTATAAAAATGGGTGGTGTTTCCTGGTTAAGATGTATACATTGTATATACGTCCGAAGCGAATTAGCGGTCGACCGAATGCGAATGCGAGAGAATTGTAAATTACAGAGTCCGCGCGAGCGTCCCCGGCCTGCCCTGCCAGCACACGGTGCGGTTACAAAAGTCGCGCCATTTTTGCCTCTCTTTCACTACGAGAGAGAGAGAGAGAGAGAGAGAGAGTGGAGAAACAAGATATAGTCCATATGTCATCACCTGCGAAGCCGGGCCTCTCTCTCGCGCTCGAGCGCAAGCGGCTCCACCCATTTCCTGACCGGAAACAATGAGCCCACACGTCCTCGCGCTACATCATCTGCGTGCGCGCGCGAGACTCGCGAGGCTCTCCTCGCACTGAAATTCCTGTCATCTGGTGGCCTCTACTCGCCTCGCCACACTCGCCACTCGACAATATGTATATACGTGTCTATATACAAAGTAATACTGAATAAAAGAAGAAGGAGCTAAAGGAGGAGAAAAAGAGCCGAGCATACGTATTGCTGTGGTACGCGCGGCGCTCGCATAATGTAGCCACAGAGCTATTTCATTCACTTAACTCTGACCTCGTTTTCTTTCGGCTCCAAGGAACTCTCCTGAATACCGCCGAGTGCTGGACACTCGCTGCAGCCCGCTATACACCTACTTATACACGCTCCAAACGCTTTTGTCCTTTTCACGTGTTTACGCGCGCGCGCCGTGTTGTATGTGGGGTACCTGGACAGCAGCAGCCGAGCCGAGAGCTGCCTTTGAGAGCGCTCCCCATTATCGTTTCACCAAGTGTCTACGTGCTGTGCGCGTGCAGCGCTTATGCGCGAGTATACTTTAAATGGGATTTTCTTATTTATCGCTCCCGTGCTTCTCTCGACTGGAAATTCTAATTCGACGCACCATAAGCTGGGTGATTATATACTTTTGTTGCTAGCAGCGCGAGTGCAATTATTGGCAAACGTAATTCTTATAGCTTAATCCCAGCTCAATCATAGCTAAATTAATTGCATCCCATAAACAACGGGTTATTATCAGCTGATATAGCTAGTACTCGTGGAAACAATTCAACTGCTAGTGCATCATCGACGTGAGTTTAATACATCTATAATTGTTAGGAAATTATTGCTAATGCGCTTGTGAATGTTTATCTCGTTGATACTGTACGAACGACAAAAATGTCAAGGCTTGATATAATAATTTTTGACTCCACTAATAACTGCACGTTTGCTAATCCTCTCCGGTCTCTGTCTGTAATTTGGATATCAATGGCAGTATTCATCTTTCTTTAACACAATTGAAATGAATCAATAAGAAGCGTTTGATCGTGGGTAGTAACAGTTTTATATTCTTTGCGAAACACTGCAGTGTCGACATGTTGTCAGAAAGATACAATTTAATAGCGTACCCGTGGCTTCCCTTTTTTGAGTATATTCCTTCTCGCATATCTACATACAATCGATACAATAATTATGGTAATTCCGTGCTGTGTGACTTTTTCTTTCGTCGATCTTCCAGATGGCGTTGATGGCGTACTATCGATCGCGGTCATTAACGCACACTTGCATATCGTTTCCCATTGGCGTGTACACTGTCATTATGCAATCAGGCGAACATTTTCAAGGGACGCACTTCCCACTTGATGTAACTATAATTTGTTACAGAAAGCTTGATTAGAAATCAATCGAAATTTAAGTAAACCTATGGCTGTCAATTACCCTGACAAGTGCTTATGAATAGTTTATAACTAGGTTAATAACTATTATTTACCGTCGCCAAAAGGATCGCTCATGTCATCTTTGCCACAAGACTAATTAATTTTTCCAGGTATTAACTGTAATAGCATATGTACATTTTTTTAAATACACCACTATTGGCTAATTGCATAGATGTTTAGTTAAAAAGATAAAATGCGTTCTATTTAACAAGGAGAATTAGAGTAGAGAAGATTCAATGCGATGGTCATCCAAGAAGACACGGAAAATACTTCGTTTAATAACAGACGGTGAAATGGCAAATATTTATCTAGATAGGCCTGCAACTTTTTATCTAAACTGCAATTTGATGTAAAAGACCCTTGAACCTTTCCTCGGATGCGATGTACACAAGAGGCGATGCAGTGTGCACTTGTGAAAAGCGGCCTAGGTGCACGATTCTAATTGCGCGTTTCCTCCGCCGCGGACGTAAGCGTTAAAGCAGGAAGTGGGTAATTAAACTTTTTGTCCCGCAACAAGTTTGAGGACTCGGGGGCTTCGATAAAATCGTCGTTCGGACTTGATTAATGCATTCCTGTGTGCGAGTTGTCGCGTCGGGCATCCATAGGCGACGCGACGATCGTAAACACATCGCGCTTCTCGCGTCCGTGCAGCGGCTGTCTCTATAACGTGTGTATACACTCCAAAGAAATTTTATACTCGCGTTGCAAAAATATTGATGTTATTTCATTTACTTTGTGTGTAACGATTATTTGTGTGTTCTATGTATATGAGTGTAACTTCTTAAGCTAATTGATAATTACTTATTGACGCTATAGATCGACTTGAGAGATAATTGCTTACGTTAACTAATTATTGTTGTATATTAATTATTATTCAATAGACATTGCAATCAAAGATTTATAAAACTTTAAAGAAATTCGATTCTTTGATATGCTTTAAATCAAATTTTTCAAAATTTAAAATAATATAAATACTAAGGAAATGAACAATATGGGAAAAAATCGTTTTAAGTAGATACATTCGAACTAGTCAGACATCCTTGTAGTACGTACAAACGTCATACGCTATAATATTTTTTAATTATGACATGAAACAGCCATCCTGCGTAAAATCAGGTACTTTTGTTAAAAGATCAGTCGTACCTACAAGATTAATTTTAATACAAGAGAGATAGCTAGGAAAAACGAGCTGCTATTCTGATATCTCGTTGACGTAATCTGAAGTGGCGCGGCGCAGTGGTGGAAGTATATAGCGAGGGATGGGATATATATAGCGCGCGAAATGGCCATAAACGCGCGCGGCCGTCTGCAATTGCCTTTTGCAGATTCTCGCGCTCTCGTTCATAATGTGGTAGTCGGCTCACCCGCCCCAACACCACAGCGCACTATAACGTAGAAAAAGGATCGCGCGAGTCAAAAGCTCGCTATGCGCGCGAGTCTTGGGGCTTACGCGATACGCGAGGCATCGCGACTTTATGGACCGTGACGCGGCGCGCTAATTATTTCGCGTAATAATGCAGCTCGCTCGTGCATCTCATCTCGGCCGCGGCAATCTAGTACTGCTCGGACCCCTACGCATCGGTCCGTCGGTGCGGGGCATTAGGCGGCCTTTAATAGCTACTAATTAAAGTGTTAATGAAACGGCCTCGTGCTGCTCCTATACATACCGGCGGACGATCCGAGCTGCTCTGGCCAAAAAACTACCTGCAGGCTCAGTTGTGCACGTATAAGGCAAAGTTCGGAGGAGCTTACATACTCGCACAGCGACTCGCTTATCCTCCTCTACCGTGTAGTTTTTCGCCAAAATTTATACATAAACATGCCTCGGGTGCGCACTGTACACAGAATCTAATAAAAATGGAAATAACCCGATGCTCGATGCATAATTTCTAGTTGTTTACTTAACTTAACAATTATACTTATACCAACAGCTACTTAGCACATTCTTAATTAACATGCATTCTTTTTTGTTTCAGGTGAGTACCGCTCCTAATTATCGCTATACCATTCGATTACCTGCTGGGTAAGTTGATGATAAACTATTTTTAAAAAAAAAGAAGAATAAGGAAACAATAGCGGTATACGACTAATTTGATCTATCACTATTATAAAATTCACGAAAGAAATCCAATAAAAGATTGACGAAAATCAGTCGACTGTGCGTCAGAAACAATTGATCGAATATGTATAACAAATTTGGAATGCTTGGAATTTCCGAGCGCAGCGGGTAAACGCGATATGTGGAGTGCGAGAGAAACGAGTCGAGTCTTGGCGCGCCGTATATATACCGAGGCCCATCGTCCGTCGCTCATCCCGCACTGCTCGCATTATATCCGTAAAATGCCGATCGAGCATCGAGAGAGACTGAATGACGGCAAATCGCTCGAGCTCATCTCAACTCGGCTTGCCCAACATTCCAGCCTTACTCGGAATCGAACCGCTAAAACCGTAATTAGAACTTTTAGCTGGGCGCGCGCGGAAACGTACGGCCGTATATACTGAGCTCTCTATAAAAAAAGAGAGGCATGGCGATACAAGGCGTAAGGAAAGAAAGGGGCGTTTGCGGAAAAATGATGGGGAAAATTTTCCAGCTCTCGAGACTCGGAATTCCTTTCTGGTGTAAAAGAATTGATAAAGCTGACGCGGAATATTGTATACCGGGGGAGGCAGTTCTACATTTGATATTAAAGTAGATTAAAGTATAGTAATGAATTGAGTTCAATTAGTTTAATCAAGCCTTATAAATTGCTGTATTATAATGGGTTCCATGGATGCACTGCAATATTTCATTTGTGCGTTTATATTTTAAAGAAAGATATGTTTTTTTTGCAACAGTAATGCAGTAATGAGTGTAAAATTGATTTTTTATGTTATACTAATGGGCATATTTTTTATTCAAGAGGTTGGAATGGAATGATCCCAGTGACTATAAAAACAAGATTTGTCAAAATAATTCTAATTATTCAGTAATAACCTGGTTAAATTTCTACCAAGGAGTTACTTTTAAAAAAGTTGGCTCAACCCTTCTCTATAACAGTGATTTTTCAGTTAATAGGCATGGGTTATTTTTTCGAACTTATATAAATTGATCGATGTACATCAAAGCTAATAATACTTATTTATTCCAACAATAAAAAGGAGAGAAATTTCGTAGGTCTGAATGGTTCGACAACGAGATGAATTAACAAAATGAGATGGGTATAATCAAGTCAATTAAACGGTATCAAAACATGAGATTGAAAAATGCCTAAATCTCCGGGATCGGCGGGGCGAATGAAAAAGGAGACGCATCGGTCGCGTCAAGCATAAATGACTTTTATTGTAGCGAATTCCTCACAACTACGGACCGCATCAGCGTCCCGTGTGATAAATGATTCGGGCATTCGTCATTCTGAATTCCTGCCTCTTTGAGAAGCTGCTGTTGGACCATTATTGCAGGCAAACTGCTAAACTATCTTACTTCTCACGCCGCGGAAAGCAGCAGAAATCGCAAGATTCGCAGTCGGCCACGGGCGGCATGAAAAATGCTCCCCGAGTGACATAAGCAGCACCGAAAAATCCTCTCCTGCAGCGGTATACCGACCGCGCAACAGCTGAGCATCAGCGCTACGGAATATTCGGAGAGAAAGAGAGAGAGAGAGAGAGAGACGGGGACATCGATAAGCGTCGCGGGTCGTCCGACCTTATCCTATTACTAATGGCCCTCGCCAACCGATTCACAATGACTCTCTCTCTCTCTCTCTCTCTCTCTCTCTCTATCTCTGTCTCTGTCTTTCTGGGTAGCCGTCGGTCGACCGGGGCCGTAGCTCTCACGCGGATCCATGGCTAGGCTGCGCGGGACACGCGGACCGATGCTCGTGCACGCATGATGGGGCTTCCCCCATACGACGGGGCCTCGGCGATCTGCGGGACCCGCGCAAAGGTCGGCCTGACCTTGCCCCTGGGCGAATGTATATATACACGACACGCCGAGGGAATAGGTTAATCATCATTAGGAGGAATCCCACATGGGCGAGGAGCTTCGACCCACCGGCTCGGCGATCTCCGGAATCCCGGGCCGTGCGCGCGGCCGCGTGTTACCGATTGTGTACACGCCAAAGCCCCACACGGAGCCATAGCTCCGCGAGCGTTTATTAAGCGGCTCCTCATAAATTCTGCAAGCTGTGGCTCCGCTCCAAAGCAGCAGAGAGAAACAGAGAGAGAGAAAGAGGGAGAGAGAGAGAGAGAGAGAAGCGAGTGCCTACGTGCTATATAGCCGCTTTGATCGACAGCTTCGCCCGCGAATCCTCGAGACTTTGATCCCCTTTTTTCCGATTATTCTCCCAAGTGTGTGTTGTGGGTGATCTGCTCGTCTGGCAACCGGCAAGAGGCTCGTCAACTCTCCTGATCTTTATTATACATAATACAGTTGTCCATTTAATTAATTTTGCAAAAAATTAATACCAGAAAGCTTATATTAAAAATGAAATCGAAAAGAATTTTTGAATCTGTTAACCGGATTGATATATTGGTGATAATTTTGATAAACGACAAACCATAAATTATGAAATATTGTACACATATGTGCACGCTTAGGGACTATTAAGAATCATAAATATCAAGCGACAAATCATAGTAATCCATCTCTCGTTATAAAGTACCGCCTGTAAAAATCAATTCGTGACATCTCGGACGTATCTTATATTGATTCTATTTTATTTCCTTATTAAAACTGATCATGCCGAATAATGAGCTCCTCCAATTCCACACGCATATCAATTGTAAATAATAATGTTGTATTCTCCGGCAGCGTAAGCGGATCGCGTCTCTGATTTAAATTTCAAAATCGAGAATCGAGGGCAGGGGCCGCGGGAGAGAAAAAAAAACGATGTATCGTCTCGACTCTCGTCTTTTCGCTTCGGCTATACGCACAACAAAATGCCTCGGAAACATCGTTTGAATTGCGGTAGTATATGATGGATCGTTCGCGGGACAATGTGACATCAGATGTGATTAGTAGTGATTTCGAAAGAGAAAGCTATACAGCTGCAATATAATATTCCGAGTGTCATACGATACTCTTATGTACTCCCCATGACTCTGAGATTATACTTTGTACAAATGTGACCTATGGATAATTCACTTTTTCATCATTTCATTGCGACAGTAATTATATATACATATTGGCACACGGAACTTAATTATATTTATAATATTGGCATTTCTTTATTTCATTCATATAACTATATATTTTCATAACTCTAGTATGGGACATGCAATTAATGTGTATTTACAGAATATTCAATCATCTGTTGCATTTGATAGAAAAACAGTGATATTATTGATGGCATATTTATTCAAAATCCTTTAATGATGGACCATCAATCGTGAAATTACAAAAAAAAATAATCAAATCTTTTATTCGAGTCAAAATATTCTGGTCCAAATGGACGGACAGTAGGTGATTAATTTTTGACACCTATTCACTTTTATTATCTTAAATCCGAAAATATAATTTATTATTGGAGAATAAAAAAGCATTTATTCTCCAGTGGCATCCACATCGATAAACGGGTTTATTATAATCTCGCGTGCAGTCCGGTATTAATGGCAACGCTGCATGCTACAATATTATATATATCTACACTGATTAGTGCTATTTCTCAACTAGCCTCGGATACGGAAAGCAAGATCGCATCTCTCGTAAACAGCTTTTTCCAAATTTCCCATTTGTAGAATCTGCCTCGTTTGTGGCTCTTAATGCCCACCGATAAGTCCGAGTGGCGCGAGAGTCACTTGATCGATGCAGCGGGCGTCGCTGCTCGGCTGGAAAGTTACACGATCCGCGGCTTCTCTCGCTACATATGATTCACGTTAGTCAAACTATATATACGGCGCTCGATCGCATCTCGTAAAGTGGCACGAGTCAAACGTGTGGATATATGAATATATTCTCTGACGAGTCAATTCCGTATAGACGTACGCATCGGTGAAAAAGTATATGCGTGCGCGCCTCCGATGATGTCATCGCTCTCTCGAGGACCTCCGCGGAGGAAAGAGAATCGACGCAGCTCGCACTCGCGCGCAATATACTCATCGATTGGCCATATTATCAGCTGATTCCCTCGAGTCGCGCTCACTGGACACAGAGAACCGATTGACGGCTCGTACTACTCTCAAAAGTAAATAAGTCAAAAGTATCGCGGCCGCTGGGCGGTAAATAGGTGGAAGCTGCAGCGGCACGTGTGCGGTGCACCTCTCCGACGTCCACGAATAAAATACAAAGCACGTGGCGATCGCGGAGGAGCAGAAGTAATTTTGACAGTGAGTTATTCGTACTTGGGTGAAGGAAAAAAAGCTGCGTCCGTCTCTCTCTCTCTCTCTCTCTCTCTCTCTCTCTGCGTCAAGGTCAAGGTTGTTAAAGCAACAGATTAACATGCGTGCGCGGTAAATATTTATAGCGTTCCATAAAAAAAATGGGCGCCCTGCATCCCAAGTATATATATATATATACATCGCAGAGTACGCTCGAGAGTGGAATGAATTGCAGCGGTGAGCTGGAGGCCCGCATGTTTAGTCAACAGCAGCAGCAGCAGCAGTGGGGAGTTTTTTTTTCTCGAACCGCGGGGAAAAAGATAGCTGGAAAAGAAGCGATGGACGCGCATCCGTAATCGTCGCCTCGGCCTCGGCTTTCAGCAACTCGTCAACCGCACTACGTGTGCAGTCCTTAGAGCTCGCCGAGTGTATTATACGGTGTGGCTCGGCCGAATAAAAGCTGTAGTCGCGCGCGGATATAGGGAGAAGCTGCAGTATATATAACCGTGAGCAGATGCGGCTGGTGCGGTGCACGATCGCGATGATTGCGGACAGAAGTCGATTGTCTGGATCGCACGAACGAGTGTATGGGTATAATACGTGATGCGGTCGTGAGTTATACACAAGAGAGCAGAAGAAGAGAGAGGAGGGAGAGGAGGGAGAGAGGAGAGTGGGATCCGTATCAAATGCTAATTAAACGGGTGTCGGCCGCATTAAAGTATCTAATGGCTGGGAGCAATCGGCGCAAGGAAAACGAGAGCGCGCTGCGGCGAGTGAGTGCAGAGCCGCGCGCGCGCGGCAACTGGGAGAGAGAGAGAGAGAGAGTCTGGTATAGTTTTCGGGAGAGGAGAGAGAGAGAAAGAGAGAGAGAGAACTGCGCGGAGAGCGAGCGCCGAGCGGAGAGCCTAATGTATGCCAGGGGGCTAGCATGGTGGTCCCGCAAGAGCGTGTGGGTGGTCCTCGTCCTCCCTGCCAAGGCACTCCCTTCTCTCTCTTTCTTTCTCTCTCTCTCACTCTCTATAGACATACTACACAGCTGCGCGAGCACGCGAATGTCCGCGTGTGTGCATGTGTGCCTATGCGTGTGTGTGTGTGTGTGTGTGCATGCGGCGAGCGAACGCGACACACACAGACTGTTGCGCGCGCGCGTCGTTGCGGTGTTACACTTGCTATATGTACGTACTGCAGCCTGTGTGTATATATATATGTGTGTGCTCCATAAGCTCCACCATAAGCTTTGGTGCGTGCTTCACGCTACTCGCGCGCTCTTTTCCTTTTTCTTCTCTCCGCCTCTTTTTTTCCCTTTTTCAGCTCTTTTTCAGTTCTTTTTCAGTTCTTTTTCAGTTCTTTTTGCTCTTTTTCAGCTCTTTTTGCTCTCTCTCTCTCTCCCTCTGCTGCTTCTTCTTCTTCTCCTCCTCCCTCTTTCTCGCTCTGTCTCCTGTCCTGTCCGGCGCGTCTCGTCATCGAGTCATGTCCCATATACCACCGCTTGGATCTTCGCACAAAGATTCTTTTCCTCTCCTCCTACCACTCCTCCTTCATTCCTCTTGCTCTCTTTGGCTCGCTTCGCACGCTCGCTCTTTCGCTTTTTTCACGACTCCTCGAGACTTTTTGCAAGCTCATTTTACAGTTTGATTGCTATAACAAGTACATTTTTTCGCCGCCGCGGAATGACGAAAAAGAAAAAGAAAGAGCCTTTGAGCTTAACGATCCTCGCGCGTAACCCTCGGCCTGCAGCAACGAATTATAGTCAGCCTAGATTAGGATGTATAGAAAGCGCGTCGCGATGAAAATAGTAAATAAATTGTCTGCCACGCGGAGCAAAAGAACATGTGAATAGCTCGGATAATTGCGGAACAAGAAATTCAGGCAGGGCCGCGCACCACTTGGCCCGAGCCGCGTCATGTTTATACGCGGTACGTCTCTACTTCGCGCCTCGGAGGCTTTCGCGCGAGTATGTTCCGGTGCGCGTATATAGGCGACTACCGCGCGCGACCCCGCTTTTATTTAAATGCCCTGCGCCGAGCTTTGCTGAGGCATCTCTAATTAAAGAACGCTTAGCCGGGCGAGACTCGCCGACGCGCTCCCTAAAGACTACGTATCGGTACTGCGGCGGCGGCGGCGGCCGCGAAAACGATGTTTATTCAAGGCGAGTGCAGCCACTAGAAGGTGTCGCGAATGCAGCCTCTATCCTCCGCGTATATGCACTTTCTCGTCATATATACCGCCGTTATCGCGCCGCGTCATCTCGCCTCGAGGAGGTACGTCTCGTTCGTATACCGTTACTATGTAGCTCCTTCGACTTTATGTATGCGCGCCTCCGCAGACGCTACTGACGCACTTTCCGGATATATGCATGCATGCATGGCCAGGATTAACGAGTCGCGACTGGTGTTATTGACGCTAACCGTGTGTATTTTTATTATACCACCTACTACGCTGACTTATCGCTTCGCTTCTCAATCATTCTCTGCACAGCTATAAGGTATACTGGTTGCACTTGCCGTATCAACATTATCAATACTGTTCGTCCGGTGAGCTGTTATTGAAGATTTTATTTTTTACAGATTCGCTTAGTATAATAGTCGGACGAACAGAAGTGACATTAACTTTGATCGTAATAATAATATATCTATCCTTGAAGCTTCGGAGTTCGTTAATAAAACACGTCCGCGAAATCATTAATAATTGAAATGAAGAATAATCGGTATACGAAGCTTAGCAGAGGCGATTGTTGCGTAATAATATAAAAAAAAAATGACACGGTATTGTTGTATCGCAATGACGAAGCCAACTTGTCATCATCTCCGCGACTACTAAGGATATACGATGTATACATGCATCGAGTGATTATCGCGGCAATTTATATTTTCACTTGATCATTGTCACCCGCGGGTATTAATAATACCAACTTTTTGCCACTTCCTTTAGACTCTTCGATATATACATTTCCGTTGGTCGCGGAATAATTTACCATTCGTTACAATACTCGTATACTACTACTAAAAAATCTCGGAATGCAGAGGACAATAGGTCGCGTTGGAGGTTTGGCAAATATATATGTATATACACATTGCGAGGCAGCGAGAGAGAGAGAGAGAGAGAGAG
>UELV01179344.1:2421-19837 GCA_900490015.1 Megastigmus stigmatizans | reverse complement strand
ACACACACATATATATACATATATATATATCATATACCAATACATCTCATCCTATCGTAAAGCGCGCGCGAATACCTTGTTGCACTTGACGCGAACCGCGGCTTTCTCTCTCTCTCTCTCTTTCTCTCTCTCTTTCTCTGGTCGAATTCAACAAGTCCTCGGCGCGAGATCGCATTATCAATTTTACGCTAGGAAAAGCCGTGGGGATTCGGAAGTTTATTCAATGTTATTCTCGGATGCGCGAGGCGCGCCCGCAGTTCTGTTTTTTTTTTTTTTATTCTTTTCCCGCGAACGGAAATGCAGTTTAGTTGGCAAAGAGTCGATATACGCGCGCAACTTTGGCTTTACTTTGAGTGAAATTTCTCGGATCCGGCAAACAGTTGCTCGCCTTGTTTGCACGGAGAACGCCCCGATGGTGGAAATTTCGACGAGTAAACACGGAAAGTGTCTGAAACTAGCCTAATTAGTCGGATTTTAGTCAGCTCGGGGAACCCTATAAGCGGTCAGTCTCGAGAGGTAAAGAAAAATCATTTGGAACGTTTATTAGATTTTTATGTTATTGAAATTATATTTTACACATTTGATTAGATCTTCATTCGTCATTATTGATCTTTTTCGTATAAGAATATGTACGTGGATATAATGCATTTAGTGAGTTATAAGAATGACTTTGTAGATGAAGTAAACTTTGAAATGATAGAAATTCTTTTTTTTTTCAAGAATATATTTCAATTTCTTTACATAAATATTACAAAAGTATATGCTTTTTTAAAAATGTGTGTATGTACATTGCAAACGATTTGGTGTACAAATAAAAATTCAATTTTAGTATATATATATATATATATATGAATTACAGCAGAATAAAGCTATCTGACTATATTTTATTTCTATCGTTGAAATAATAATTTTAAAAGTTATATTATACACATTTAAAGTTTCAGTACGTGTTATATATACTAAATTTGAATGGATGAAAATCCGGTCCCTGGATTTAAATTTCGAATATATATTATACAGTATGACCGATTACACGTCATCTGAGAACGTCGAAGATTAAAAGTCGCTATAGAACTTTAAAAATGTGATACTTTTGACAAGATAGTTTTTTTTACCATTTATTATTTAAGAAGTAAATTTAAATATCTTAGAAATTTGAAAATTTCTTGGATGTGTGACTAAAGGTTCACAGAATCAAACTTAGAGCAAGTTTTGACTACGTGCTGATTTCTTAAATAGAATCTATTCATATAATATTCAAATCACATTATTGCATTTTAATAATCTGCACGAATAAATTGCTGAAGATTGGTTCTCCAACGATAGCTCAATTCATTTACCCCCTTTTAAGTAGTATTCCCTGCACAATTCATCGAAATCCATCAGTCTTAAAAAGCATAAAAGCTGCCAGGCAGTAAAAATTCCTATCTAAATCTTATTTAATTCAGCATAACTTGAGAATCTGCATGAGTGCAAGTGGCTCTCCTTTCCGCGCTGTTCCGTTCAGAGTACACCTCCGTGCAACTGCTCCTTCCTGCGCCCACACATTCCCCTACAATAAATATATATACCCTCTGGATTTCCGAATGTCCCGAAGAAGTTTCACCCGAATATAACTTATGAATATGTGCTCGCGAGCTTCGCCACTGCTGCTGCTGCTGCTGCTGCTGCTAGTCGGAGCTTCCCCAGAAAGGATACAGAGATGTATCAGCGAAAAGGAACGACGCGGGCATATAGGGGAAAAATTTATAGAGTTCCGTTACTTATATATTATATCGAAGGGTGGACTCCGGCGGGCGCAAGCGGCACTGCACATGGCACTCCATGAGTGATCCTCGCGGATATTCAGCGAATCCGAGAATAATTCATGCAGCGGAGGAGCCTCTGTACGATGGAGAACGGTGAGCTATACGAGGTATATATATGAGTGGTACGCGCTTTCGGGTATAAAGTACGCTCTGCGGACAGTTACGCAGATGACGGTGGCAGCGGCGACGGCGGCGGCGGTGCAGGCTGAATCGAATCGCGCGGGAGTAAAACTTGGAGAAAATGCATATCGTTTTTGCGCATGCGGTTTCGATTGAGAGAGAAAGAGAGATAGAGATAGAGAGACAGGTAGCTATATTCCTTATTTAGCGCATTGGAAATTTTCGATTTTACCGCCGAGCTTCAAATCAATCGCGCTTGTCAATAAAAAATATATCACTTGTCTCGTTAAGTGGGATGGATATACACGGCTGACCTGAATCTCGTGACAGTTTCGATGAAGTGGATTTCTTAAAACTCAATTCATTTTGTTTTTTACAGTGAGCGAATTGCTAAAGTGGCCTGAGATATTTTCATTTATCGTGATTTCGCCCCGATATATCTAAATAGTCGGTCAAGTTATAAAAAGCTCTTAGCTCTGCGCAACTTAACTGAATTGTATACTCACTCTATATATTCGATAACATCAAATGATTCTGCAGATGGGATCTTTGAAAAATAAGTGTGGTAAGCAAAACAAATTTAGTCGAAAGATGCACGGTTTAGTTTAAAATACTCGGCCATAGCGAAAACGTGAATTATTTTTAATGTACATATAGCGAGGTTTTTCCGATCGGAACAACGGGCCATCGCCGCGGCATTCCATAATTACCCAATTATCGACAAATGCTTTTACCAAAATTAGCGGCTTCCTCTCTTGCGCTCGCTTTAATTTCATTTCCGTATCTCAGTGAGGGAGGCTGGGCTCTCATATTTTGTAGACAATCTTTCGCTGATGCGGAAGAGGCACATTGCAATGAGCGGCGGCCGCTTTCTCTCTCTCTCTCTCTCTCTCTCTCTCTCTGTGTGACAAGTGGACTTCAAAACGATTATGTTACCTTTGAATGCACGAGGTCGAATTTAGTTTGATTTTGCGTAGACTGGTAATTATTAATGACGGCAAGGAGTCGCGACGAGAGAATATAGTAAACAGACTTTTTACGACTGCACGAAGCACTGCTGTGTGAATAAATTTATTGACTGGACGAAATGGTGATGGCTATATTTATAGTGCGGCGAATGATGCTTCAGTGATAACTTTCAATATTAGGTAAATAATTTATTCGAGATTCTTTAGAGAATGATGATGGCGGTCATTCTATTATCTTCATCAATCGAGAATTAACCAATTACTATTATTATATTCGATGCCTAGAACTATTTTAAAGTATTTTCTAATTTTATAAAAATAATATTTTTTTACCTATAAGATGCAACTCAATTTTCGTTTGTGTTTTATTTAAATCTTATTGTGCATGACGTATTAAAAAGTATTCGATTTTGTTAGTTTATATTTCAGTGTGTAACTTTTTCTGCTCTTTTACTTTTCACATTTTTATTCTTCACGAACAGTATAAATTGTACGACGATATACAAAAAATAACAAATTGAATACTAGTCAAATACTTTTGCTATCAAAGTTTTCAGCACTTTATTCATTTTCTATGTTTAAATCTAAATTGTAGAGATGGGAGGAAACGAAATGGATTCTTGAAAATTAGTTTGAAAAGTTTATACATTATTCAAAATCTGTACTATTATCAAGCGTACACAATATTTTACTATTTTCTTAATTGTTATACGTGATTATTGACTGACCCTATTTTCGAAAACAATAATCTTGCAATTGTTGATAAATACGAAAAAGCCAATTGGTTTTTGTCTTGTAAAATTAAAAAATTTATTGACTTTGAAATTTTTTTATAATTTCTTTTTTATAAGTCTTGCACACACTCGGATGAAGGCACTCGAGCCACAATATATTGACTTGATCACGCGCGGCATCTCATCAAATCGTCAATAGCTCGTTTTAAATTCATACCAATGCGAGGACCATAGCTCGCTCAATCCCAAATCTTCGCGCGCTCATCCCGCAGCCAGACGTACGCCGCAGGAGAAGAGAAAATATCGATTTGCATGAAGTCGAAAATTGCCTCAGACCTCGTATTTCTCTAGGTGATTTTTGCGAAGGAGCGAATTCGCCGCTCGGTCTTCTCCTCTCCTCTGGGGGGCAAAACTCTCTATCCCGCCGTTCATTCGTTCGTTCGTTCGTTCGTTCGAGAGTATAGCAGCGGCAGCAGCAGCAGCAGCAGAAGCATCGCCGCCATCATCTCTGGGCCTCTGCGTGACTCGAGTTGAGGGATATCCTCCGCTCTCGCTGGCTCAGAATGGAGCTCGCGCGGCATGATTGGGTCAGTTTTACGAGCTCTCACGGGATAAACAACGAAGGTACCTTCTCTCTCTCTCTCTGCACCGCTATTTTCCTCGCCCTCCCTCTCTCCCTTTCTCTCACTTCGCGCGCTCGCCAATTCACTGCACGCCGTCGTTATCGTTATACCCCCGCTCTTGAGTCGCGCGAGCAAGTGAGAGCACGGCATATAGTAGGAGCTTCGATAGCGCTAGCACACGCTCTCTCGCCTTCTATCTCCGGCTTTACACACACTCACATACACTCACACACACTCGCACACACATTCACACAAGCGACCCCACACTCCTCCCTCGCTTCTTCTTCTTCTTCTTCTTCCTTTTTCTTGTTGTGCAGCAGTATTTTTTTTGCTCCTCCTGCTCTCCCTCTTGTTCTTCTCCGTTTTGGCTTTTGTTGGGTGGTGGTTCTCTCTTGTGTGCTTTTTTTGGCTCGCGAGCCGGAGATCAACCTTACTTACCTGTTAAATGTACTCCTGGCGCACATGCTCAGAGTTTCCCTCTGCAGTGTGTGTGCGTGGGTGTTTGGGAGTGCATGTGGGTTAGGAGTAGCAGCAGCGGTTTCTTTAATTCACTATTTCTACGGTCTCGCTTTTACGGCTCGCTGTTTTAGACCTTTCGCGTGATTACAAGTTGCGATACCAGGAGATATAGAGAGCCGCTGCTGCTACTGTTGCTACTACTACGGCTGCGTATATCGCTGAAATAACTGAATTAAGTTTCCGCGAAAAATTGGCTGCGAGAGAGCTCGTTCGCGATGATGCGAGAGAGCCGCGCAATTGGGATTCGTTTAACGCTGCCCGGAATTTACTGCTGCCGCAGCTCATCCCTTAGTCCTGTACTGTATATGTGTGTATGCGTGTGTATATACCGACGCTACAGCAGTTACTTTTACATAAGATAATGGCGTTTCTCAGCTAACCTGTTACGATAAATTTACTTGTTACAAGGGCTTATAATTACCCTTGCTTGAGTTTTAGTGCGCCACGGCCGTTAGATCGTAAGTGAATAGGCTTTTTAAATTGTTTCGTTCGCTCGCGTGTGCCGCTTTTATATTTTATTCTGCGCGAACATACAGATTTGTTTGCTTGCTGCGATGAAAAGTATAACTGCCTTTTATTCAATTATGTAAATACATTATTTTTATTACTATGTCAATCAATATAAAAAAAGATTATTTAATAATATTAGGATAATCTACAATAATACTTAATCATCGTTCTTTACTTTATCCTTGAATTGTTAAATTCAAGGACAAAGTATTAATCCGTTTTTACGTCAACTTGAAAAACGAGCTATAGTATAATTTTCTGGAATGACAATGCTTTTTCTGCAATCATAATGAACTTTAATTATTTTATGGCTTTACATATATTGATTTATAAATACATTCACATTAAATCAAGTGGTTATCGCTTTCGATAATACCCACATCATATTTGTGGTAGCATATTCAACTCGATTTCACGTTGCGGACAGTCCGTTCTCTTCGTTGAATGTGATTAAGATACTACCATTACATGCCATTTATCATCATAACAACCCATTGACAAGAAGGACCATGCGGTTAATATTACTCGTATTTTAATACACTCAAATCTTGTAGATATTTCATATTTTAATTGGAAATCATATTTGAATTAATTAAACATTCAACGAAAATTGCACTATAATAAAGAATTAGAATAATTTTTTATTTAATACTTTGTCAGTATGGGTTGAAAAGATTTTTCAAACGTCAGCCACCATACCATAACCTAAAATTTTAAGCCAATATTAATTTATCAGATGTTAAATAATTATAAGTAAAATACATTATATTTCGAAACTCTTTGAAAATGCAAATAAAATGAGATGCCAGACGTCAAAATCCATCAAAAGCCATTCATCAATTAAAAATATTTAAAAAAAACTCTCAAGATATAAAAATGCTACTTATATATAAAATATTGAAAAGATTAGAGCAGTTATCATCTTCTCTTGAAAAATAGTACATCTAAAAGCTTGAGAATTTATTAAATTCATGCTAAAAAATGAAATTTTTCAAAATAACAAAAGAACAACGTAAGAAATTTTTAAAAATAAGGTCGCAAATTATAGTCAATTGAAATATACCGCATTTGTAATTTTATTACATATTTAACTTGCAATACGAAAAAAACTAAAAATCTAAAAATCCAAAAGTAATTGTCTGAAATAAGCCAAATGAAAATCAATGCATCTTAAAAATTATTTTTTAATCGCCATCCCACAATTAATAATGAATAAATTGAATTTAGAAATTAAAAATTGGTTCATCCGTTCTTGAGATACAGAAGGATACACATACACACGTGCGCGCAAAACTAGAATTTTTCAAAAATTGTCAATTCATATTCTAATGATAAACAATTCTCCGAGGAAGCAATATGTAGTTTACATTTGACTTTGATTAAAAAAGAAACAGTATACGCCTGATTGTTAATCGAAGTAAAAAATTGAAATTTTCTACCTCGATTACCAGGCCCTAGCATTCATCGGTATTATTTAAGCTAAACGAAAAGTTAGCTCACCGTGCACACGGTTTTACATGGTTCGATTAAAATATCCTTCCCGAGATCCTCTCCTTTTAACCCAGTATGTTCAAGTTTGCCAGAGCCAACGGTCAGTTTCAAAGATCACCTCCTCCTCGACATTACCGCGCGAAAAGTGCCAATTTCGGCAATCCCTTTTTTTCGTCTATTCATGTAGCGCAGCTGCATTATTATTGGACAGGCCTTGAGAACGAGGATATATGCACATATACTCGAATCCAAAGGAAAATTCCAACGAATGATTACAACGTAAAGTGTCTGCGCACTCTCTGTCTCTCTCTTTCTCTCTGCCGGTCTAATTTGAAAGCGTTCGTGCGGGACAGGTTATAGGGCGACGCCACCGTACGCACGCGTTGCGCAGGCACACACGCCGAATACCAAGAACGTAACGAGACGCGTGCACATACATAAGCGCGTGCATTAGCAGCAGCAGCAGCTCTCCCTCTGCATACGACTCGGGTGCGCGCGCGGTGGTCACGTGGAATGTGTAATTTTCCCGGGCAAATCTCAGCTGCTGTAAAGAAAATAGCTTTGTTATCTCGTTCTCGTAAGTTCGGTTGCGCTGCGATCTCGTTCTTTCCTTCTCGGTCTCTGCTTTTTTTTTGCTCCTGCGTCGCCGCCTCTACCGCGTGGCAGGTTCTCTCTGTGCCTTCTATTCGCTTTTTCCATATAGGCTTCAACGAGCATTAAACCAGGTCGAATTGCATTCGCGTCCATAATTTGCTTTTTATTTTCTACCTATATGGCTGTTATTTTATTCGCGGAGCAATTTAGACAAGTTGTTTTTTAGGCTCACGAGCTGCTTTTTGTTAACGTTTGTTGAATAATTGTGGCAGCTGGCCTCCTGCTATTTCTCATTTTTTTACATGATTTCCGTTGCACGGGTGCGTTTCGGTGAAGTGTGAGCACGAATTTCAGGCTGGTGGGATAATAAGAAAAATAGTGCTTGGAAAATGTTTGTTTGTGCTTATAACGAGCTGTTCGTTAATCTGTGCAAGGACTACATAAGGCTTACTATAGTTATATTTCCGTTCATAAAAGAAGAGCTTTTTGTACAATTTAATTGCGTGAATCGATTACTTTATAGTGATTGAGTGGAAATAATTGAAATAGTTTTATCAAAATATCTGACATATATATGTAGTCTTTTTAATTTTTTTTTAAATCATTTACAACTCATTTTGATAGTTCACCTTTTTTAGATTAGTAGTAAAAACAAGAGCCATAATATTATATAATGAAAGATTTCAAAAAATTGAATTTATGAATAGCCTGCCAGAAGTATTTTCCATATTTTAAGAGAGTGTTAAAATACTCAGCGATTGTTAAATGGCCAAGAATTTCGTACTAAAAACTTGGCCTAGTTAAAGCTTTACTACTCCCTTAAATGCGATTATCAACATCCGCAGACTATATATTCGCGAAAAATCGTTTGCCTCGTAGTAAAAATACATCCTTCGCAGGGAACCACTTTGTTTTTATTAACATGATACCCTACATATAAGTGTATTTACAGTTCCAACAATATTCTTTTCAGTCAACATATCACCATTTCTTTTTATTTGTAAAATTGATAAAGCTCTCGTAATTCCAATCGGTGCGAATGATTCCAAGTGTTTTTATATATTCAGTCCATGAATTCGTTTTTTCCCAACGCGTTTTTGTGTATATATGGCTTTAGAATCTCTTGATACGCCCAAGTCCAAATTAAATTAAATTCTTCGTTTCATTCGATTTTACGGTTGATGATATTATTGCAATTTTCTTTAATTTTTTCGCGTAAAAAAAAGAAGAGGAACGATAAAAAGTTGTTTAATTCAATTTTACGAGTTTAATCTCGTTAACAAGTACGGCGACAATGCAATTCGAACTTCTGTTGGAAACATTTTTCAATTTCAAGACAGCAATATACAGTTTGCAACTTTAAAGTATGCAATTCTTATAATGCACGAAGGCAGCCCAGCTATAGGATTATGGAGTATTTATAATTCATGTTCTCAATTAAACAGTGCCTCGAGTTCTAAAATTATTTTCATCACCATCTGTCAATAATCTCGAAAATTCTTAATGACCTGAATCAGTTATAAAACTGCCAATCAATAATGCACTGACTTTTTGCAAAAACTCAGACTAACAATAATTGCAATACCGCCGCGGATGCGTATCATATTCTCGCCTCCAATTCTCAACAAACACGCGGTGCATTTGTAAATGTATATTATCCATGGGTAGACCGCACTTTGTTAACACTGAGGTATTGTATACCGTGGACCGAGCCAACAAAAGCTCGCATGCGTAAGCCTCTCACGTCTCAATGGTTTTCATTTTAATTCATCGCGGTGGCAAGTGTAAAATTTGCCTGCGCATGATATCTCACACGCATCCTGCATACTGCACTGCAGCCACCAAAGGAATTAGCATCACACGAGCCAAGCTGCCTGCACAGGGTTAAAGCGTCAATATGCTTTCGTCGACTTTATTTCCCGAGCATATACAGACTATACATCTACACGTAGCAGGGAAATTTCGGTCATGCGAGTTTAAGCGCTGCTGCTTGGTTTTTTACCTGCTCCTCGGGGATACATAGAGCGAGAGAAAGACAGTCGCAAATGAAAATTGTGCGAATTCGTGGACATGGTTAGAAAAGATCGTCCTGACGAGAAGATCCTTCCGTTTGCGCCGAGGCTAGATATATTTTATAGGCGAGCTTGTCGGTGGCGGTGGCGATGGGGTGAAAGCCGTCACGCTTGATATATATATATAAATGCATGCCTCTTGTCCGTATGCTCTCTTTCCGCTCACCCTTTACTTCCTCCTCGTCTCGGTCGCTTCTTTTCTCTTTCCGTCTATCTCTTGTTTGCTACTGCCTCTTTTCTTTCGTTGCTTTTACAAATTTCACGGTGCGATTGTAGCCAGGCGCTACCGCTGCTTTTCTCCCTTCTCTGACTCTTTCTCTCTAGCTTTGCTTTGGGACTGTGTGTAATTTCGCGCCGTATGTGTACGTGTGTACGCGCACGCGTTGCTGCACCAAATGCCTTGTGTTCGCGTGGAATTTTTAACACAAAATTTTAATTAAATTTTGATGCATTTCAGACAAGTTCCGCCACTTACTCGCGCGTGCTCCGGCTTTCTTAATTTTTAATTAAATATGTGTGTGGAGTATAAGCTACTGGTACTTTTATATATTTTGCACATACTTAAGGGGCTAGACAATTAAAGGATAATTTACAGCTTCTAGGTGATGAATTAAAAATGCGAATACTTTCGACATAACTTAAGCATGCCAAACTATTCGAGATATTTACAGTTGAAATAATTGAAATTTGAAAGGATTGTGATTCGCGTAACGTTTGGATGGGAGCTATATATCCAGTTACATGATGAATATTTCACGAAAACAGGAATTTTACGTAAATATAATTAGAATATTTAATGGAGCATTTAAATTTCAGAATTGCAAAAATGTTTTTTCTCGCAACTATTACAATATCTCTCATAAAAAAAGCATTTTCTACTTTTTCTACTCTCTATTTATATAGTTTTACCTTTTGTTAATTTGGAAATATCTTTTTCATTACTGCTCGCCATTTTTCACTTGTTTCTCTTTCTCCTCCCGACGTACAAGTGACGATAAAATAGGAATAAGCAGTTGCAGAGCTCGACCATCGGTGCGCATACGTATATTTTACCTTCTATCCATTCACTTTAATATACTAGTCCTGTATCGAATATTTTCCATTGAGTTGGCTGCATGACATATGATACTACTTTTCATGTTCGTGAATTTGAGCATCAGGCGAGCGAAGAAACGAGAGCAAGAAAGAGAGATAGAGAGAGAGAGAGATAGAGAGAGAGAGAGAGAGAGATATCGAACACGTCAAGTTTCTCTTATCACTCGCCTCTTCCGCTCATTCGCTCGACTCCTGGTTTGCGACCCTCTTTTAAAATGCGTGAGCTTTCACGCTTACCCTCCGTTTTTTCTCTCTCTCTCTCACTCTGCCTCTACCCCTCTTCTCGCGCACCTTCCAAAAATAAGCTGGATTTACCTTTTCCCTCGCACGCGAAACCACACAGCTGACAACATAGTCGTACTCGAACGTTCCTTTTATTCGGGGCTTTATCTCGCATCGTCGGAGGTTCAACAGCGATAAACTCTCTTAATCTATTAATTATGCATGAACAATTGAGAACTCGCTCGATGGCGCTGCTCTCTTAGCCGTTACCTCGATCAAAAATTCAATTCACTCTCGCCAATCAATTAAAAATCCACGAATCTGTTCGAATCAGATTAGACAACGAAAAAAAAAAGCAAAAAAAAAAGCAATTACAGTGTCGAATGACCTGAGCGACGATTTATCCGAGATTTAAAATCCAATCATTTTCAATCGGCCGGTGATGCCGTCGATCGAATGTATTTTTTGAATTCGCCAAAGTAGATATTCCAATTCGCCAAGTCGCAACATCAAATCTATTTCGCATCAATTTACAAGGCTTTTATGTCACACCCACACACACACACACACACATACGTATACACACGCATAGTTGAACTGTTAGCGAGTATATGTGCGCGCAGAGTCTCGCGTACACGCAACAAATGCACACAAGATACTCGGCAGTGCATGCACATATATACATGTGCAGCAGCAGCAGCAGCAGAAGCAGGAGCAGACCCAACGATATCTGAAATATTTGCCGAAATGCAGCCGGGGCTCTTAGTTTAAATAAAGGATGCGCGGGGTGTATAAGGCAGCGGAGCAGTAGTGGCGGGACTCGCCCGAGTTATATATTCCGCCCGAGCTATTCCACTTCCGTTTCTCGCGCCATTATTGCCCCCGAGTCCCGCATTTCTCGTTCTTTACGTCGGTTTGACTATCGGAGGCGAGCGCAAGCAAACAAGCGAGCAAGAGCTACCGGCGGGTGTGTGTACTGCTCGCTAGCGATACAAATAAGAAGACTATGGCTTCCGCGAAAATTCAACGTATTCCTTTCTCGCTGGCTCTGCGTGTGTATATGTGTGTGTATGTGTGTGCGTGAGTGTCTGTGTGCGCCGTTTGAACGCTACCGAAGAATTCACGTATCCGATGCGACTCTGTTGCATCTTCTTCTTCTTCTTCTGCTCTCCTTCTTTTGTGGGTGTGTATGTTTACGTGTGAGGATATGTGAAAGCGCACAAACGACTGAGATGTAAGCTAGATGGAGTTTTAAAGGGATTCCTCCAGCCGGATTTGCTTTGATAAAGATGCTTCCAAGTAGACGTAATGACCATTCAAGTTTTTCAATGCGAGCGTATATGTGTATTTCAAATGGTAAAATTTTGCATTAACTTGATATTTATTTTTGCTTCGAATCCAGTTTGTTTCATGTTAAATAAATTAATGTTCTTTTTTTTTTCGATGATGTAGCTGTTATCGGAGTAAGCGTTATAAAAACTTTTTTAAAAACATGTCTTTTCCATCATCAGTGCTCTCATTTATTCAAAAGCTAAATATCCACGTTTTTCGTAAAATACGCTTCACTTATCAACGGACTTTCATTCAGTCCATTAATTTTCATACTGTTTTTATAGGAAAATTATTCTTTTCAGAACGACGATCATGATGAATCTGTATTATATTTTTACCGTTTACCGAAAATTTAAGAGAAAAATTATCCCTCAATATTTTAATCTCTAATTTAAAAGCTTTGCATCGAGAAATCGACCCATACATGAATATCGCAACTTATATATCGACATTGTTTTATTCACTCCTCTCGGTCGCTACTGCATAACAAAGTAAATTGCACTCCTCTGAACATTTTATTCGTATAGGTAGATTTTAGCCTTAAAGCCATATCGCGTGGATAGGCTACACACTCTTCAGACCATATACCGCACCGCTTCCGTCCCGCACCGACGTACACTCTGCGCAGGGCATTCAGTCGTAAACGCTTCTTCTCTCCCTTCATCCTTCATCCCCTTTTCCTCCCTTCCTTTTGCGCGCTACTACCTCGCGCAAAACAAACCAGAGGGAGAGAGAGAAAGAGCAGAGGATGAATATCCCGTTTTCTCGCACATTAACGCAAGGATCAGATGTGCGTGCGCCTGCTGTGTGTGTGTGTGTGTGTGTGTGTGTGTAGCGAACGCGCGGGCTTTACTGCCTGTCTGTCACTCGGTTCTTCCTCCGTGTATATATACACAGGTTTATTCATCAACGCACCGGTGCGGTGAGCGGCCTCGTCACGCCTCTTGTTAGTTCACCCTGATTATGATAAGTTCGAAAAATACACGCGGCTATGGAATGCTCTCGTGTAATACGGCGTTTATATATGCGTGTACCTACACCTGCTTTCCTCTATGCGAGGCAGGAAAAAGGTTTACATTTTCGTCTTTTTGTGTGCGACGTTAAACGCGGTATTTGGCGAGGTATACCGAAAAGAGAGTTTAGTTGATTCTGTTGCATTTGTATCTTCACTCTTAAGGATTGATGCTTCTCCCGTGTGTTCCCTTCGCTATTTCAATACATTGAAAGAGCTTTTTTTCGATACTGGTTACACGTAGATAAATCACTTATTCACTAGAGAAACAGTATAACAAGAATTTATGTATTTAATATATTATTGCGTTGATATTAAAATGTGTTGTAAGAAGGGAAGGATTAATTGACACTCTGATTTTTTAATCCTCTACTGTTATTTTGTTTCAGCGTCGGAAAATCACGAGTTTGATTGTGACAGCATCGGTGTGTTATGAATTAATTACATTAGCGTGTGTCAATAGTGTAACATTAACACCTAATCGACTTGAAGTAATAGTACCAAATTAATATTAACATTCTGTAATGTAGCTTAATTATATTATAGTTACATTTGTACGTGTGAAATAATTATTTATGATGATACAGTTTTGTATTAAACTAAATTTTTATATTTATGTTCGATATTACAGTGTTTGTTATAGTCTTTTGATACTGATAGTGACTCGTAGTTGATCCGTTAGTAAGTGGTTTTCGTGTTCAGCGAAAATAGTGTGTGTATTGATGATTTAGTATAAATACTAATAATTACAAATTTATGTATATTTTGAGTTATTTGTCACAGTTTGTAACTAGTTCTTGTTTACAGTATTCTTTATTTCAAGTATAGACACAATAAAAGTAACAATTAGCACAAAAGTTGATTGAAATTAGCATTATTGAGACCTTATATTTAAACATTTAATCCACTAAAATTACATTCTAAAGTTTAAACAAATGTTTAAATTTCATACGATTTAATTAAACCATATAACGGTATTTTTTCAATCATAACTATTTCTTCAGAATCTTGAAATAGAACTAGTTAAATAAAAATTCAAATATTCCATTTTTTTGTTATTTGACTGGTTTTAAACACCGTATTTTAAAAGTTAGTCGAAATAAAAAAAATTGAAAAATTCCTGTACTTAATTAAAATGTAGCTTCGTGGTTTTGAAAAAGTCCCCCATACAATACTGCCAGCACTAGATCGACATGAAATAACCATCTCATATACTTCATCGTCAATCTTCTCACGAGCGCTGCCCGTGTACCTGCTCATCGAGAAATTGAATTCTTGTAAAAGTTACACCGCACGGGTTTCATTAAATACGCGCAGGAATTCTCACGGACTTTTTTTCATCCGCAATCGAAAACGCCCCCTATTCCGCGTTCATCTCCCAACTCGGCGCTTCGAGAAATTAGCGCATCTGAGTTATCAGCAAACTTGTTATCATCCCGCGAGGATAGTTCCACAGTCTCTCCAGCCCTAAGTGCAGCCAAAGTCCTCGAAGCGTGCGGGAAAGAGACAACTGCAGAACCGTATAAGGAAGAAGGAGAGAGAATCTCGGGTGAAGGTATAAATTTTGTTTTCTACGAGAGCCTAGAGAGAGAAAGAGAGACAGAGAGAGTCTCGTTCCACCAACACAACTCGTTTGCGCTTCTTACGTTTTGGTGTATAATTCAAAAGCCGAGTGGGTATACGTATATACGCACGCGGAGAGCGGCCAAAGATTAAAAAGTATAAAGCATCACTCTCGCGCGCGCGCATTCAAACGTTCCGCTCGCGCCCTGCTGAAAGACTTTTCCTTGAACTTAATTAAACGGGCGGAGGGAGCCGCTGCTGGAGCATATAGCCCTATGGCGAAGTGGTGGCACGCGACGCCAAGGCTATATAAGGAGGTGCAGTGAACAGCGTGCGTACATATAGCGGCGCTCCACCAGAGGATGGGTGAAAAATAATTTCCCTAGGTTAATTGTGAGCTCCATTTACTTCCCTACGTGCGGCTATTTGCAAGTGAGTATACCAACGAACCGCTATCCCCCTCTCACTCTCTCTCTCTCTCTCTCTCTCTCTCTCTCTCTCTCTCATACTCTCTCTCTACCTCTCTCACTCCTGCGAGTATATCCGGGATATGAAAATTCTAAGAAAAATACTGTAATCGTGAGCGTTTTTCTTTCTCTCCAATTTTTCGCTTTTCTTTTTACCCACCCGCTAGTCGTTTGGCTTGAGCGTTATGTTGTCTGCTACCGGGTATTGCGATGCTCAGCTAACCAAAGCGATCAACTTAAACTTGGGATACAAGGAAATTAGTGCTTGGCCATTTCTTGTCCGTTTTTGAGAATTAAGTGATCGATTGTGTCGTTCGATTTAACGGTCATGAATGCATGAGAAGCTGTCTAATATTTCGTGTTACGGATTAAGATTAGCAGACAGCTTGCGGGATTCCATTCTTAATGGGAGAGACATAGTTTTTATGAAGGTTTTATCGTGACTTAAGTTAACTCTGTAGTTAATCCTGCAATTTGACTCGAAATTAGCTTACACGTGTTCAGCCGTGGATTAATTAATTTTGACTAACTATTATGGCGGTTAATTGTAATAATAAAAAGGTATATATCTAAATTTAATAACTCCCGTAGATTCAACACTTAGTATAATGCTTACACTTATTATTAGTAAAGACGAAAATTATTTGTTTTATTATCGTAATATTTTTTTCATAGAAATATTTTAACCTGTCTTTTATCGTTTTCTACAGTCTATGCATGTGTGACGTACTTATTTTCACATAAATGTATTTTATATTATTCAGTAAAAAAGTGTCAGTTAAAATTATATATGTATGGCCGATTTACAGATACAGTTTATTGGGTAAAATCGTGTATTTAATTAAAAAATATTAATTTTTTAATATGTAAAATCACATTTTAACATGTGAAATTTCCAAAAAGGCTTCAAATATACATATTAATTACATATATGTAATTAATTACCGAAGCAAATTATTTAACTATTTTATTGATCATAGAGATGAAAATAAATTGGGCAATATTTAATTAATACTGGAGTTAATAAATTGAAACTCTATTTGCAGTGCCGAACTAATCAATAACAAGGCCTCTAGGCAGCTGTTGATGAGGGCCCCACATAAGGAAATGATTTTATAAAAATTAATTGTGATTTAGGAAATATAATAATTAGCATAAAAAATATAGTTAAAGAATAACATAATTATTGAATTATAAGATAATGTATTTAATGCAACTATTTCAAACAAATTCAAATAAATTATAATGTTCTATTATATTACATATAGTTGTAGGATTGACAACATTTTGGGTATATTTAATTGGATTGTTTTGATAATTAATTGATAATATATGATTATATTAATACTTTACATGATTTTTTTCTCAGCAAAATCGATTATAATATCTGTTAGTTTCCGGAATAAGGTGCGAAATTAAAGACTTCGAAGTTGCTGAGGAGATGGAGAATATTTATTTATTACAGAATCGCTGTTGTATCGCGTGAGATCGCGAGTCTGCTGGAGTTCAGAGTGGTCGCACTCGACGTTGAAGTCCCTCTTCGTAGGCGCCGCTCTTGAAGCATACTGATCCATCGAAGGTCCTAGCGAGCGCTCCGTCCTCCTCGCCGCGGCAGAGAGGGGAGAGGGCGCTCGCGAAGGCAGCGCCGCCCGACCGAACGGACGCCGGAGCCGTAACGTTCTTGAATCGAACAAACGTCAACTAAAAGTTTGAAATTATCATAAGATTCTTTTATTTGTGGAACGATACATAATAATATCAATTTATCAACACTACTAAGCTTACCTTTTTTGCAAATACTTCCACCTTTGGAGTACAATGATCGAACTCCACATTCATCTGGACCATTTGAGTCGAACTCAACGTTTTCTGTATCTTCGAGATTTGATTTTTTAGAGTAATTTTCAGGAATAATTGTTAGGCTGATCTTAAAAAAACCTTGACCTCCGTCAGCCATAACTTTTATAGTGCAATTTCCTACTATATTTCTTTGCTCTATTACAGAATCAAGTAATTCTTCAGCATCAGCATCGATGAGTGGTCGTTGTTGTTTGAGTGATGAATTTTCGCAATGAAATTCGTATGAACCTACTTTATAAATATCTTTTAATGCTTTTGATTTATGCGACATATGCTGATTGTAGTTGATAGGGATTGATTTTCTACCGACGTGACACCTTAGAAAGTTTGTGATTTTTCTCATCTCATTTTGTGATGCTGCTAATTTCACTCAGAAATCGTCTAAACTTTCTTCACTGAAAGAAATTTCTTTTTTGATATTATCAT
>UELV01179333.1:3210-14084 GCA_900490015.1 Megastigmus stigmatizans | reverse complement strand
TACTCTATACTTTCCTAGACCCTTGTGTGTGTGTATATATATATATATATTCTGGATAAATTTACAGTATGCAGTTTACATTGCCAAACAGGCGGTTCTCGGTTTTGTGGCCCTTTCGCGACTTCTGCGCTTGTGGTTGTTCGGGTAATTTAAGTGAAAAGGGGTAAATACGAAATCTTACGTGACATATTTCGCGAGATTATGTGGCATGACGGAATCTGACCCTGCCGTGAATTGTTAAGGTGTTTAGACGTTGGTGCAGGATTAATTTTAAATTTGTTGCACTTCGAGTCGTACGAGATGATGTATCGCTTGAAATATTATGCGAGAAACGACGTGAAAATTGGATACCAAAGTATAGCATGACTTGACGAACAACATTTTCAGTACTGGTTTGATGCGTTTATTAAACACTTTTTACCAATGACTGATACGCATAAAATGTTTTACATAAATTCTAATCTTTCTATGATCATCTAAAATGATCTTTAAATTGAAAAACTTCAAGTATTAAAAGATGAAATATTATTTATTTAGATAATTTTTCAATTTCTAATGGCCAATTTAAACTAAAGAAAGTTGAATCAATTCAGAAACTGTCAAATATTCATTTTGTCTTAATAATTTAATATAATCATTAATTGTCTATTTAAATTTATTTATTTAATTATTAACAAAGAAAAAATAAACAAAGAATTGATCGTATTTAATTGAAAACTCTAGTTTAATGTTGTTATACTAATAAGGTTTAGAATGAAAGTAAATGAATGAGGGAAAATAATAATAATAATTATGTATTTTAAAAAAGGGACTGTAGAATATTAACAATTAAAGGTAGTGTAAGAGTTTTTTTATTATTTACTTTTATTATTCAACAATATTAATGAGGTTTCTCTATGGGGCTTTTCTCTGATTGGCCGAATTTTTTGCATTTTCTTATGGTCTAAAAATTAATCTATTAACAATAATATTTAGCATGACGAGTTATTGTTTTAGAAAATTTAATCTTAATATTTAAAATAATTTAAACTAAAAAATATAAATCTGTATCAAAAAGTCTTACATATGAGAATTTTAGAGCTACCGATAGAAATTAACTGATTCTCAAGTTTCACACTTATTAACAATTACTTTGTCACAAAAAAATAATAGCCTTGAATATGAAAACTGTTTTTCGACTAGTATAAAATAAGATGATATATATAATGTTAAATCTAAGTAGAAACATTATATTAAATAGATCTGTGACAAAAAGACTTATATGAACTTAAAGTCATACGAAACCAGATAAAACGATAGAAAATGACTGATCATCAAGTTTAATTTTTATCAATAATAATTTTTTTAAAAGGCATTTATTTAAGCCATGAGTATAATAACTATAATTTAACCAGTATAGAATAAGAAGACATGTAATGCTAAACTCAAACAGAAAAATGATTTTAAGTAAAATAGCTCGCGTATAGAGTTCGCATATACAGAAATTATACTGAATATCTTGACATCTGGCATAGAAAGCTTATTAAAAAATCTTCAGTTTAATGTACATACAAGCTACAATTGCTTATTCAATAGATAAAATAAGTAAGGTACAAAATTCGCATAGGTCAGAAAACCCCAATTTTGATGTATATATTAGTACAGTCGTCGATGTCGCCGCAGGCCGCATAGTTGCCTGTGGCGCACGTCAGCTGATCTGAATTAATGTTTTCATGGCCCGCATTATTCACAATCTTTTAAAAACTTTTTATTTTTCTAGCTAATAATTATGTCATTGATATTTTGTTTTTGCAATATACCATGAAAACTTTTAACTAATAATTGTTGCATTCATAGAGAGTTCAAACTAAAAGAGCGTGGGTTATCCAAGATTGAAAAACTAAAAAAAAAGCAATTTATATTTTTTAATATCTATTTTATAAAGGAATTTCTCAATATAAATACTCTTTTGAAAAAAAATTTGTTGTCCTGACTCCTGAAAATTAATGTCTGTTTCTGGATCCCCCCCCCCTCCCCTTCCGGTAAATAAACTTATAATCAAGATTCATTTCCACTTTATTTATTCATGCGTGATTAAACCCTTTTATGCACAACAGCTATTTTTGTGATTTATTCAAGCAAAATTAACGCGCAATAATTAATAACCATTACTTGAATATCGGACATCACTAAAACTTATTTAGATTCAAATAATTGATTGCATTTATAAATTAACAGAAGCGGCGATTCAACAAGCGACTTACTGAATCATGTAGAAATTAATTGATAAATTATTCATAATATTGTACAAATATTCAAGAGACAATTTCAATTTTAATATATGAAACGGAATATCAAACGCCACAAACACGAGAATATAGCTTACGTATTAATCAGATTTATTATTACAATTAAACTTTCGTTCGATGACAAAATAAAAACTAAAAGAATCCGCCTCTATAAATCTATAAAATTTCATCTACTTTTATAACGCACAATTCATGGTCCATATAACGAAGCACATCAAATAAACGTATATACGAAAAATACAAGAAAAAAGAAACCGACGATGACGGAGTACAGCGACATCTCGCACGCAAAGAAGTGAAAGAGAAGTAGCACGAGAGAGAACGTGTCGACACGTGAACGGCGTGTCCGACGCAAACAAATAATTCCATCAGCGGCGATTTGATCGACTAATGCGCCGACCCGTGAATAATGCACGTGCGATGTTTGCCTCGGTATTCCGACATATATTCGGCCGCGGAAGAGCGACCGAACGCAACGCTCGGACTTGGACTATTACCATAATGTTTCGTAATTATTTACGTGGGACGTCGAGCACAAGCTCCGCAAGATAACGAATCTTCCGCGCCCTGTTTGTTTTATATGTATATACCAACATAGCGATGTACACACTTGCTATGTTTCTGTATATCGGTGCAATTATGATCTGCCTTGCGCGGGCTGAAGATTTCATCGCGGATCTTGATCGTGCATCTAAATTACCTGCGTGCCAAAAACTTATGTATGATCTGATATTGAAAACGTGTAAAATAATCGTGTATTTTTTATGCAATTTGTGGTATACATTGACATGGACATGTATAATTCATACATAACGCCCATGTGAACATAACTACTATCCAACTACGCACAATTTGGCTTTGCACTATCTATGAGCTAGTAATAATAATTTTAACTGTGTATAATTTAAAATAAACAGCCGAGCTTCTAAAATTTATAAACAAAGATAGTTCTCAAAGAACTTTTTAAAATATCTACAAAAGGCTTATGCCAAAGTTTTTTTTTTTTATCAACTTTTTCATACAGTTATAATGAAAGTTTTTATGTTAAAACTTACATTTTTAATATAAATACTTTATTTTTTATGCGTTATCTTCCTGGACATAAGGAAAAGTTATATAGCTCGACCATAATACTGAGCTCTCTTATCTTATGTGTTGCGCACAGCAGGTTTTGTCAAAATATCACGAGATTATGATTGAGCTTAAATTTTCAAAATATATATACGAATGCAGTGCTTTATGAAATACCTAGACTACTTGAAATAACTCTGCAACTGTGTTTATTCAAACATGAATTGATATATACTGATCTTATTTATGTTTCAGGTGAGTTACCAAGATCAACAATCTATTATATAGCCTAATTGCCACGTGAGTTTAAGAATAATATATCGATTCATTTCTGTGTAACTTTCTGGGAGTAGGAACTTTTTTAATTTCACCTGGAATATAAAATCACGGGGTACAAAATGACTAATGTACTGCACTACTGTGATGAAAACGATCCAATTAAAATTCCATTATAAATGTGAAAGGGCTAAAAAAGAACACCGTAAAATGCAGAGAGCATCAGCTGAAACTTATTAAACATATATAGTTAAGTCCAATTGCAATTATAAATGCAACGCTCGAAACAATTCATCATTTAGACTCTGGAGATATGCATTCGCTTCCATTTCACATACCGCACCGAATTACGCGCATTGATAAATACGCCGATAATTTATACAACGTGGCGCTATGCACTCGTGACAAATAAAACGCTAATTGGAAATGCAGAGAACAGAAAAAGAACATCCCTTTCTTAATACTGATTGCTAAAATAGAAAAGCAGCTACGGTCAATAACTAATCATTACAATGCTGTCTTATTTGCATTGGATTTACGGCAACATCAGCAGCTTCCGAAATCGAGCCATTTCCTCGTGCCTCTATACACAATTTCCGGCTTACACAGAGAAATTTGATCTCCGGTAATGTCTGCTACGTACACGTATCTCGTGTTGCCCTGTCAGGAGCCATAACGAAACATCAATATCTCCAACAAAGAAGAGGAGCAGTGCCGCCTCCGTTGCGCTAAAGCCACAACGCGATTTCCAAGTTATATAAAGTAGCTGCTTCGCTCTTCCTATTTTTCCAGCCAAACACGTCACGACTATATATAACACTCCCGGTTTTTGAGGAGTCTTTGATATCCTGAAAAGTTATTTCGATTCTTTTGTAGGTGCACCGATTATCAAGCTGTTATTGAAAACCTTATGCCTCCTTTGACAAAGACATTTTTCACGAATGCCGAGTATACACGGTAATAAGCTTTTGTTTATCCTTGGATGTAGTGTATTGGGTAGGATGAAAGAGTCACTATATACTTTGGACGTGAATTTCGCAATGGCAGAAGTTTGCAGTCAATTTTTTCCTGATAACGTTTCTATCCCGATTGTTCTGGCAATTCGCTTTGTACAGCGCAAAAGTGGAAAGAAATATATGGATGTGTATACATGCTTTCCTTATTATAAATCCACAGTGGAAAATATTAATATTCGGAATCCATTTAATTCGTATAAGGACTTAACATTTGCTTTTTGTTTCCTTTGCCATAAGAAACATTAAATCAAATATTTACGAAAATACATGGATTCGTGGATAAGATCAATCGATTAAAGTACAACCGCGAGGCATATATGGCAAGTAGATAAACGCTTTTAATAAAAAAATTTTAATAAAAAATCTCTCTGGGTAAGTTCAATTAGATTCGGGACCGCTTTATGTACACCGGGATGCTGAAAATTAAAACAGAGGATAGCCGAGCGAGAGCGTAAAACGAAAAAAAAGGAGGGAGCCAGGCGATAATAATGATTAAACAACGGGCGGCGCCGCCGTGTGATATCGTGCATGCGCCATCTCTAAAAAAAACAAACAGCGATAAAGTAAAAAAAATCGAAACTAAAAATAGGAATAACGCGGGTACAAAAGAAAAACGGCGATGGCAGGTTATTGCAAAATGTCGACTATACATTAGTGCGCGGGAATATCTGTGTACCAAATATTAGAATTCAAATTTTTCTTAATTCATTTTATTGTGGGTATCGAAATTCTTTCATAAAACGCTTGCTTTCAACCGTAAACCTTAACATTGAATAAGCCAAGAATACTCATCCAAAATACGATCTTATATACATATACTGCTTAAAATAAAAAAAACATACCGTTTAAAAAAAAAAAGATTGATTATATCAGCAACTCGGTAAATGCAAGTCACGGTGTTGTAGCTGAAATTCACAATATACCCTTTAACCCTTCGATCCATTTTAACATTAGACTACGGTAAAAAATTTGAAATAAATTCGATTCCACGCTAATCCGCGCATACAGCATTACCGTGTCATGTGGAAGGAGGCAACACGAGAGCAAAAAAAAAACAAGGAAAGTACTGAGTATTGTACGATTCATGGGCGAGTGGGTGTTGACTTGGAAGGGAACGAAAGACAGAGAGAGGGCGAGAACTCGTTAGTAACCTGCAGAAATTAGAATTGCCGGGAGCTTTGAAAGCGTGGCTGCGGCTCGTCCCTTGATAACAAACTGCTTGAATTGCGTCGGGCAGACTTGGTCTGATTGGGGTGAAATCCCGCTGGGATATCTTGATTTCAGAACCAAAAGCTATAGAACCTCTTTTTTTTAACATGGGACTGTGATACTACATTGGATATAATTTTTCAAATGTATGTATGACCTATAAGGCAGAGTTACATATATGTACAATCAATATAGGTGCGAATATTTTTTTTAAGTTTATATGCTGAGTGCACGTAGAATGTGAATTTTTTATATATCGCCTGAACTCTACGAAATATATTTATTTACAATATTATTTACTCGAAACATGACAAAACAAACATAACATAAAAAAATATTTTTAAACACCACTGAACTGTTTTACCGACCGAATCCTGAAAAATAAGTTATAACTAAATAAAAACTTGAAATTATGCAAATCCCAAATACAGGTGCACTCCGAGCTATGAATTATCTATAATCACGCAAAGTTTCAAATCAATATTTTAATAAGTACTTTAAAAATTCTTGTTCCGAAAAAATTCGCTAATTAAAACAAGAATTTTTGAAGGTCTTATTGATATGTTCACTTGAAACTTTACTAACTGATAAATAACTCATAGACGAAGTGCACCTGTATTTGGTATTAGTATAATTTAAAGTATTTTTTTAATTAATGCGAATTCCTTACTCTCGGTAAAATGTAGGGTGGCAAATTTAAAATTTTAATTGAATTTAGAACCCCTTTAAAACACCCCAAAAATAATCTTAAACAATTTCAAGAATTTGAATTTAGTTTGCTTGCCAGACAGATTTGCATGCATACATTATGGTTGTATTCTCAAAGGAATTCTGATGTGCAATTTTTGCTTTTTAAATAATTTGAAAAATAGATACCCAGCATCCTATAAATCTAAAGTATATTTCAAAAAATAGCTTTTCATAGAAAACTAATCTTTCGCTGTTTCCAATCAAATCGTTTCAACTCTGCATAAAAAAGCAAATATCAAAGGAAATTTTAACTAAATTAAAAGAGACGCGCATCACACATTCTGCAATGTCATTTTTGAACCGGGGTTATATGTTCTGATTTTAGAACTTCAATATCAATTATAGTAGTGATTTTGAATAGATGAAAAAACTTTCATCATCGCAAAGCTTTCTCTTTGAGGCGGCTAAACTCGTCTGAGATTTATTAAAAAAGCTTTGAAACTAACCTATTTAATATCTTTTTACTAATACGATCTGATATTTCAATATTTGCGTATTATTTTAAGTACTCAAATTATGTGAAAAGCATCAAAATTATATCGTTCATTTATTCGAAATCTTTTTTAATAGCCATACCTCGGCGTTCTTTCATTCAATTAGGAAATGCGAAATTTTCAGCTATTTCGAGAGTACAAGAATTTAATTTGCGACGCAAATATATGAACTACGGCTTTGTTAGAAAGAAATTAAATTTTCATCGCAATAAACAAAGCCAGCGTATTTCAAAAAGCTTTCGAAATACTATGAACAATACTGGATGTTAAAAATGAAAAATGTTCTCTATGCACTTTGATTTCTAATGCATAATGCAAAAGCGCATGAATAATTTTTGTCGATTGTGAGAAACTATAGTTTTAGCTGTAGAAATGAAGAAGTTAAGTGAGAAGCGGCGAGACCGGGCGAGACCATTAGATGAGCAACAAAAATCAGTCACGCTTTTAGGGTTATAGGCTTCCAGGGAGAAATGCCCGTTCTGAAAAAGTAGAATGCAAGGTATATAGTCGAGTAATGCGATATTGCACCTAATATGATGCCCCGAAATTAGATCGGTCTATAATAGAAGCTTTTAGTGATGGGCATTTTAACGTCCATGACTCGGTGAGTGATATTTTGTACGTTTGATTTTTTGAAGCAGGAATGGACATTGAATGATTATTAGATTTTAAGTTTCGTTATAGCATAGTATACGGTTTAGATTATTCAAAAGTGCAAATTGATTAAAAACAATTGTTTTAATATTGTCATATTTTATTATGATATATTTGTCAAACATTTATGTATTGGAACTTGTAGGTGTCAGGAACAATATTTTTGCGGCTTTAACTTTGTGGGATCTGTAAAATATATATATATATATATTTCTGCTCACGAAATTTAATAGAACAATATTATATTCTTCCGTACAGCTGTAGGATATGATTTATTGAAATAGTTCAACATCCCTTTTCGCGCACGTCGATGTACACGTCGAAACATCACAATAATTTCTTCTCGGCTAAGCGCAAAAAAAAGAAACGATAGACAAAGAAAAAAAACTGCCAATCCAAGTTTGTAGATCGATCAAATTACAATTGTGAGGCGCGCGTCCGCAGCAAATCATCTCAACTTTTTCTATCAGACGCACATGTCGCTCTATACGCGTATAATGCGCCGAATATATTTATCGCGTATGTATTAAATTTGACCGTAAAACGACTTTCCCAACAATATTCGCTCTCTGGCCGATGCCTTGGAGCGGCTGAGAGAGAGAGAGAGAGAGAGAGAGAGAGAGAGAGAGCCGCACCGCGCCTGACTTATGTAACTTCCTCCGGATCCTCGCGGCGCGGCTGCCCTCGGCGACCGCAAAGAAGGGTCAAGTTCGCGTACACACATTGTACCGGCAACTCCATCGTCACGTTGTGTACACAGCACGATTCGGTCTTTCTGCTTCAGACGTTCTTTATCGTGATATAAGTCGCTGTTGTATTATTGCTTATATTTTTGTCATTCATCGTATAGTTCAGTCGCGGGTGTTTAATGATTGAAAATACGAGAAAGGAAAGAATTCATTTGATGAAAATGAAAGAAATCACTAGCTTAATGATCCGTAAAAATCCTTGCTTTTGCTAAAAAGCAGAGTAGTTTTTAATTATTGTCAATATGCCGCAGTTAAAGAAAAAATTCCGGACTTTAGTGCGAAGCATATACTTACAATTTTGTTCAAACATTTATTATACAATATATTTATTTACTAAAAATCATTTACATTATTACTATCATAAAATTTGAGACTTCTTAATTTCAAAATACTGTATAGTTCTCTTTAGTTTTCAGATCATCCACTATGTGCATTGCATATATTGTTACGCACTCATATATATATATAAGTGCGTATATATATATTGTGTTAAACATTCGTCTTTCTTTCCTACATTTCACATATATACCACATTTCATTGCTATTCACACATGACGCCCGTACTACTTTGTATTATAAGGGTTCCCAAGCCTTGTTGATTTTTGAATAAATAAATAGCTCTTAATGTGCGTATTGTTTACTAAAGTATTCTAAGTATTATTAATCCATTTAAATAATGATTATGCAATATAATTATAATGAAAGCTAATTTACATTTTTGAATTAAGCTTTCTGTATTAAGATAAAAAGTATAATAAAAGAAATGTCTATATGGTAGATTTACATGCAGGGCTGTGCCACACATGTAGGTAAACACTGGTAGCTCATACGTAGAATTTTTTACTAAGTAATATGAGCCGTAAAAGGAAAGGGTTTATGCGTCTCTCAAAGTAATATACTTGTACAAACCAAATATTTAATTTTCAAGGATTTTTCTCATTTTAAAATATATAAAATTTTTAAATATATATATAATCATGATGTCGTGATATAATTAATACCAAATATTTAATTAATTATATCCAAAGCATAACAATTTCTTCAGACAATTTTGTCAGATGATAAGACTTATACTTAAAAAAATCTTTATCTTTAACCTAGTTTGATGTTTACCCCAAATAGATATATATGTAAAGTAAAAGAATTCATGTTTGACTTTTGAATATATGCAAATCCTGATATATACATGCTTCATAAGTAACGTCAATCTGATCTGAAAGTTTGATTATGCAAATATTTGACGTATCCATGTAAGATACGTGTTTACATAGGTACTAACAAACACCATTTGCCCTAAACTTACGATGCTTGCAGAAGGATATATATAAGATAACTAGGAAATGAACAAACTATATCTTCTTTTATTTGTGGGCATCTATATACGATAGCTTTGAAAACAAACAGAATCGAAATTCGAGCGAAAGATTTTACAGATCACTTTGCAATGCGCTTTTTGTTTGTTTACTCATCCCGAGCAACACCCTTAACAATATTGACGTAATTAACGTAATATATCGGCTCGCGTATATAGCTTTTCTTTCGCTTCAACTGCACAAGTTATTATCGTAAAAATGGTATATAGGCAATTATTTATTATGTGTATTATGCAAAATAAATCCGGGGGCAGCCAGTAAAAAGGCCCAGAGTATAATTGAAGACCGAAATAATCTGAATAAATTTGAATGCAAGTAAATATAATCTGCACGCTTTTAATATACCCCCTCGGTGAAACGATGAAAAAGCCTGCACGCGCACCTCGCCGTTACAGCAATGAAGAAAGACGTTTTTCTCCGTATACATCAGCCCGTGTGCGGCTATACTTGCTGCGCAGAAAACGAAGGATTTATGCACACGCGTTTGCAGTTTACGTTTATATAGAAGGGCTCGTAAACGAGAGAGGCGGCTATACTAGCACACACCCACACCCACAATATATATATAGAAGTTTAGCTGCAGCCAAGGCACATGTGGCGCCGAGCCGATCGTTGACTCGAGCAAACTGAGCGTCGTCGTGTGTTCGCCTCTCTCTCTCTCTCTCTCTCTCTCTCTCTCTCGGTATCCGCTGCGCGAGGCAAAAGCCACCGGCCGACACGCGGCTGACGTTAGATGCGCGCTGCCCTGCTATGTGCCGTGAATGTAATTTCGAACCTCGTGCAGCGCATACATCGACACGTATATATATATAAGCACGCGCGCGAAATGTTTGCCGAAAACTCGGAAGGATATATAGACAAAGTGCCGCGGCGTGTATGTGTGAGCAAGCGGAATTTGGAAGAGTAAAGCGATTCCAGGGACGTTGGCCGAGAGAGTTGGGAGAATGTTTTTTACGGTCCAGCGCGGGTGAGAAATTAAATTCTTTTTTTTTTT
>UELV01179331.1:0-19006 GCA_900490015.1 Megastigmus stigmatizans | reverse complement strand
ATATATATATATATATATATATATAATATTGGCCTTCAAGGATATGCGATAGATCAAAATTAAAGCCACGTGCACGAGTTTGAGCGCCTATACATGGTGGCGTTATCGCCTCGGTCTAATATACTTGTTGAGAACTATTTTTAAATCTTTCGTCGCTTCGACGCTATTTGGGATACGCGATGAAAAATCCAGGGACTGTTTATGTATATACAAGTGCACAGATCGAGATGACGAAGAGAAAATGTTCACCGTAAAAAGCATCGTTAAAAGATATCCGACATTTCAACTGACGTTTCGCTATATATAATTGAACGAAAGCCGCATTAAAAAAAGAAAACAACCCTTTCGACACTATATAATATAATCCGTTGTTAAGATTGATGCTGAACGTCGGTCGCGTTAAAAATACACACACACACGCGCGCCATTATTATTTGTGAATATTATCTGAATTTCAAATCGAGCGTTAATTATATACAAACTGGATTTATTCAAAGTGAGGGAACTTATCCGCCGCGCGTCGCGACAGCGGCTGCATAACAAAAGTGCCGTGCCTTCGAGGTGTAGCCGCATATTATATATATATATATATATACTAGAAGTATATACTCAGGTGGTGTTTTGGGCCGTGAATGAAAAGATTAATAAAACTCACACGGTGGGTATGTATTCCATGGGAAACTTTTTCTCCGTATACGTGATGAGCATGCAAGTCTTGCCGACCATGCCGTCGCCCACCGCCGTGATTTTTATTGGCCTCAGACGCGACATTGCGTTCTGTTTATCTGCAACAGAGAAATATCACTATATCAGCATGTTTCTGCGGTGTAAGTATATAGCAATTGTAAGTGTAAGCTAATGTATTTTCTACTTCGTTGTCAATCTTAATAGGGTAAACAGACCAGTGAATGACCGAACTATCATTTTCATTGAACTTTTAAGCTACAAATATATTTTACTAGCATGAAATATCGAAATTAATTTTTAATTCACTTTATAATTATATTTTCTTTGAATTAACGTTATTTAAGAAGTACTTATTTAGAGAAATATTTTTTAAATTAAGAAAAAAGTAAAAAAGATGTAAAAGTCCAGTGAATGACCATCTTTGTCCAGTAAATGACCAGACAAATGCCAGTGAATGACCGACTGTGTGTTAGAAACAAATAAATAATTTTTTAAAACAATACATTTATAGATTCTTTTAAATTAATTAAATAAATATATTTACAGTCTAAATGAGAATAAAACACATATTATCTTTAATTTTGATTGCACTTTTTATTTGATTAGAACACTTTTAAATAACATGACGTACAATTTCAACACCTACAGCTTAACAGTCAATGAAAACTTTATATTTATACCATTTTTTAGGTGGTATAACAATTGTTTAATAACCTTATAAATAAATAAGTAATTGAATAAATAATTTGATAAATAAATAATAGTTAAATAATTTAATAATAATATATAATGCATCGGCAATATATAGTTTTCTAAAATGTTTGTTTTCAGCTATTTTGTCAATTCACTGGTTGGCGGTCACGCACTGGACGGTTTACCCTATTAAATCATTGTATGTTTTTACATGAGCCCTGATGAACGTATTTCATTACTTGTGTATTCCAAAAGATTGCTTTTCAAAATGCTATAAGAGGTTTAAAAAAAACAAACCGTAAACTTGATAAGAATTATACGTTTCCTCAGTGTCAATTTGCGAAAGTAACACTTTCACTTTAATTATAATTATCTTTAACTTTCGCAGTTAAAGGAACTTCTCTAGCGAAACTAGTTATAGTTTTTGCAATTAGCTTAGTAAGGAAATGAAACAATGTAACAAAAGTTAAAAGTCCAATTTACTCTTTTAAAATGAAAAAAAAAGAACAGTGGTAAAGTAGGCAATAACCGCAATCGCATATATAAATCCTAGATCTATTAATTTATTGAATTTCGCGCAAAAAGTCGTCTCGCGTACATTTTATTACGCTCCATAAATCATTGGTTTTTCTCGGTACGGCTGCACTTAATTTTCTAAAAAGTTTAAAAGTCATCGAGGTTAACGGTAATACGCCTTTGCAAGCAGCGAACATCGTCCAACCGAATGATCTCATGAGCAGCTTCAACAAATCCAAGAAAGACATATATACATACGTATTCAAAGTTGTACAGATTGATCACGTAACGCCTCGTCTCGTAAAACATAATATATATCTCCAACATAAAGAATATAACCATTTTCTTCATCTACTAATTATCCGCGGCATCGCAATAACGAGATAAGTATTTAGCCATATATAACGAAGTGCTCCGTGCTCGGTAAAACGATCCAATTCATCATCTCTGTCGATCGTCAAGCTCGCATGTAAAATTCATAGTGCACCAGCAGCGATCGAACGCCCACTTTACAACTATAAAATAATAGTATAGCGAAGCATCGAGTATAATATAAAAAGATACGCGGCTGGCTAATAGCTATAAACACGCGTTGCGCATTCCCGCACGTCTACGGAGAACGACTCCATAGCTGCAGCGCTCATTTTCATTCCGTATCGTCGTCGTCGTCTTCGTGGTCGATGCTCGTCGTCGTTCATCTGTTGACCCGGATCGACCGAGAGTGCAGTCTATCCACGCTGACTGCACTACATCACTATATATATATATATATATGCATCTCCTCGGCCTTATACGAGTGGTGTTCTAGCCTGTGACGAGTGCCGCATATTTCCGTCCAATTATCCATTTGATTTTCATTCGCGCCATACGAGAGCGAGAGAGAGAGAGAGAGAGAGAGAGAGAGAGAGAGAGAAGAGGCCGGGCTATCGCTCTCGGCGCTCCGAAAATTGACAAAACACTTCCTGCACAGAGTCGCTGCTGCGCTGCTGCTGCTGTGTGTACAGGACTATAATCGCTGCGCGCGACGCGGGACCGAGAATGCGAGATATTATTTTGTCGCTTTCCGCTTTCGTGCCTAGAGACCGAAATTCTTATATTATATATGACGCTCTGGTGGTTGCGATGAAAACCGTGCTCGACATTGTTATATGGTTTTAATTATTATATACATTTCCTATTCGATGTTATATATATATATATATATAACCTATCACTATGCGACAAATGATGAAAAATTCAAAATTGAATCTGTAAAGGAGAGATAAATGTATCTAGACTTGTTGATAAATCCTTTGGATCACGTTGGCGTTGACTCGTCAGCGAATTTCCCCTCGTGTGATTCATCTCGCAATAAACATATATATATGTATAGGGATGCTCCCTTTGCCGATGTGTCACCGGACGCGAATCTCCAACCCCGAAAGCTATAACGTACAACCCCCGCAGCAGCTAAAGCAATAACCCACAACATCATCTCGATAAACTATCATCCATTATTTACCTTCCTTACAATCTAACAATTTTCCCTCGCGCCGGCCAACTATACTTATTTATATATCCAAACTCAACTCTCCCCCAACGAACTCTCGGATATATACATTTGAATAAGTCAAAGACCCCATACGCACCGCACGTCTAGCTACAAAAATAAGGAAAACGAAAAAAAAAAGAAGAAAAAAGACAAGGAAGGGGGAGTCGACCTACGCCTCCACAATATATACGTCTCTCTCTCTCTCTCTGAAAAAGCTGCAAGCAAAGCAAAAAGGAGCGGTATACGATAGGAGTTGACGGTGGCGGCGAGTTCGATTTATTTATTCGAGGCGGAGCTGCTGCACACACAGCCGGCGAAAGGATGATGATCGGCCACGGCAGCGCATCCGGCGCGTATACATATATAGGCTCTGTGTGTGTGTGTGTGTGTGTATATAACGTGTCCATCAAGGCTCTGAGCGCGCGGGAGTACACGAGTCGACGACGACGTCGTCTTCGGCGGCGGCACTTTATGCGCACACCGGCATACAAAGTGATGCGAGCGGCAAGAGTTTATGTACGCCACTGCACACACACACACACACACACACATGGAAGCTCTGGGCGCTCGAGCTGCATTTATACGCGAGCGCGCAGAGATCGACGATATTTTTTATTCGACGCGAGTGTGCAGGTTTTTTCGTCGTCGGTATACATATATACATTTTGGAAAGTAGGTTGGATATAGGAGGACAAATTGCTGGCAAACTGCATCGTTTTATATGTTAAAATGTAGTTCTTTTGCGTAACTTTGCGCTCTTGTCGCGCGCGCGTATCGAACGCGGCAGTTATTTTTTATTCGTCGCGAGCATTCATAAATCAGCTTTTATCGTCGATCGAAATAATTACGTTTCGAGGGAGTGTGCCTATTATGGAAAAGAGCCAATGAAAAGCGTTACGTAAGCGATTGTAAACGTAATTTGAGAGGCGAGAGTGTATAGGGAGAGAGATATGTATTTTATGAAGGAACAAAAGTGCGTTGCGTGCACGCAGGTGATATTATTAATGGGACAAGGATGTTTTAAACACGAGTCTCGCCGTCTTCGGGTTTCGTTGCGTCTGCGGTCCGTGTATATATATATATATATATATATATTATATCGTACGAGAGGTTGACGCACTTGTATACCCGCAGACTTTACAGTCCTTGCGACGCCTATAAGTCGTGAGAATGACACTTAAACTATAATGCGTTTTCTTTATTTTATTCATGAAGCGCCGGCCGGTGAGCGTCTGTTCGATTGTTGCTTTATTATTATTATATATATATTAAACAAATAAATCAAAGGTGGCTTATCGGCACTCGATCGTGGAACAATTATACATTGTTTGTTAATTTCAATCAATTTAATATATCAAAGTTTTATAAGGATCTTTTGAATTTCCGCTCAATGCGAATTACAATATTGTTCATTATCGATTATATAGGAAAATGGTAATTTTGACGATTGTTATAATTGTCCAATCCATTATTTCAAATTTAACTTGAGTGGAATCTGTTATGTCGAGTTCTACAATAAAGTCATTCGCAAAATGTCTTTTTGAATCAATTGTAACTTTGACGCCGAACGGATAAAGCTCTTATGACGTAGGAGCTCGAACTATTGTTTAGTACTTAGTACGATTAAAACCGGCATATATATATACGCACAGATTTAGTAGTCAGCCTCTTTGGATTCCTGGAAGGTAATTCATCGCTTATACACTTTTGCGGTGCAGTTCCTACTATACTATACCACATATAAGAGCGCGGAAGTCGCCCGAGGAAAGTATATCTATATATATATATATGTAAGCGCGACGAAACAGTTGCGGCACGTAACGCATCGAGGATGTGGTTTATTACTTTGTTGAACGACTTTCGGCAAGCCTAACTTTAGACTTAACGTTACACGCCTATACATACGTGTAAGAAAGAAAATAATTGCTCAACCAATTAACATTAGTGCGTATGAAATATGTTAAGCGAATTAGCGTAAATATCTATATAGAAATTGTTACTTTACGGAAACCCGATAATTTGTTAAATGAAATACACTCGTATATAAGTTCGACGTCGGAGCCAAATATGTTCCAATTGAAAACAAAAATGTCACACAGATGAATGTCACTCTATATGAACTGTCAAAATCTTTTCAAGTCAATGCGGCGAAATTGGCTTATCTCGCGTGGCCATTTCATAATCATCGGCACATCGTCTGACTGTCCATTATCTGACTAATCCCGCCTGCGTTGCGCGTAACCATTTTTCACGCAGATGTAAACTCCTCGATAATATTAGATGTACGTACATGTACAATGATTCCTTATCTGAGCTCTAAAATAGCAAAACATGCTTAACGCCAAAGGGTCAAAGATTGATTACCTTTGTTTCCGTTTCCGGTACCCATTGGGAATTCCTGGCTCCTCGCCTCCTTCCTTCTGCTTTATCCTGTAAAGATAAAAATAATTAATGCTCGTTATATGTCTCTCGTTTTTTTTTTATGATAAATATAGACGACGAATAGCTAGACGCTGTGGATGATATACATAGTGAAGCATCTCGTATTGAGAGAATATCATATACACGTTCATATGAAGTGCATTTATTTGTCTATTCGTTAGATATGCAAATTTTGAAGATAGCACACATTTATCTATCTTATGCTAGATTGGTACGATAGTGTATGGACATTCTGAATACGTAAGAACAATATGTAGTTATTTCGTATAGATATGACATTTGTTATGACTGCGTAATTATCTTACACTACTCGACATTCCCGAGATATATTCATAAGGATGAAGCATCAGAGAAGATGACAATACTTGGAAGGACTGTAAGCTTAGAAGTGAAGTCGGTATTGTTTTATTTCGACACACGCGCAGTATTGGGTTGTGTAATAATAAATTATTTTGCCATTGCGACGATCCTGCTACTAAACTTTTTTTTTTCAAACGATTCACACAAGTTTTCAAAACTATTATGATTACTTACCCCGAGCTTAAAATTTTATTAGCTGTACAAAACGATTATCCGAATGCTTGTTATGATTCACTGTATGCACAACTGTAAATACCTTGCAATGGTAAAAATTCGTGTAATAAAAGAATAATTTGGGAGACTAAAGGATAAAAGTGACGAGGCGCGCGTGACAAACTTTTATTGGAGCAAATCTAAAAGCGTGTAACAATTTCATAAACATTTTCTGCCGCTATACATGGATTATATAGTGACGTCATTTTGAAATTCGGATGAGCGAGATTAAATCCATAATGAATCTCGGCGAGCAAATATTAGGAAGCGCGGAGCAAAATCCTCGACATTGTATGAATCACCGTCTCATTAGATACATATACGTATTTTTCAACGTGGACTTTAGAAAAGTGCAAAGTGCCGGTTGAAAATGAAATACTGTTGTAAACGATGCTATTATAGATGACTTTCGCGTAAATTATAGGCTCTGGTGGACGCGTATAGAAAGAAATGCCTGATGCAGGAACTGAAATATAAAAAGCTCTCGCGAGACGAGATAAAATTAGCGTATATATATATATATATATTGCGCGGCTAGAAAGAGATAGTTTTATCGAATGCTTCCGTTCCCTGCATGTCTCCTCGCGCATATACCCAGCTTTCGAGCATATAATACAAAAATTTTCTTTCATTTTTCATTTTTTTCCTCAAACTTTTTCTCCCTCTATATGCATAATAATATGCAAATTCTCCATCTGCTTATACGAGCCTGTATCACACACACAGACACACATACACACACACACACACAGAGACACGCCGTCACTGCACTTATCTCTTACAATTGCGCGCTCGTGTCCTGCTGGCAGCGGTCCTCGCTTATATGAGCGCTGAGAGAACAGCTCGACGATTATCAGACTCGTCCTACGCGGACCCGCTCCATCGTCATCCCGCGATCCGCTCGTCCATCTGCGCTCACCGAGGACATGTAAAATCAGACGGAGAGAGAGAGAGAGAGAGAGAGAGATACGAAAGCGACGTGACAAGTATGGGTCCGGATAAAAGCGATAAAAGACGCAGGGACCGCTTATCGACTTTACGTTGATATTCGCTGCGCGCATCGTCGCATATTGTAACGTATATACGCACGGTATACGTGTGGGTTTTTGGATGCATATCGAGTGTGGACAGTGAGATTTTTAAGCCAGGAGTCTTATGAAGCGTAGGATTTGTATCAAGTTTCCGAGATGAACGAGTTGCGAGATTTTTGCGAATATAGGTGTGCACTCGAGAGGATGAAATGATCGAGATTCGCTGAGCTATTGATATTATGTACATTTTAAGTTATTTAGTGCGATTTAAACAGTATTTGGATATAGACAGTATATGCATACATCTATGTATTAAATTTTCAATTACAAATATTATTATAAATTGAACTGATTCTCTTTGATTTTATACGAAAAATCTCGTTAATGTTAATCACCTTATGAAGTCTGCAATCGTTTTATGTTACATAGATTATAATACTGATATATATGGAATTCATTACGTAAATTGAGATGTATAGAAAGAAAGACAAAGTTAATAATAAAGCGCGCGGTATAAAATTAACACGTAGAAGAACGACTTGACGCGCTTAAGCATGCATGCATTATTGTGCATCTGGCGATAAGATCTTTATGCGTTTTCGCGTGACAGGCAGTTTCCGCGGTTAATCAGTCCCACTTTTTTCCACGGATTCGACACGGAGCGATAGCGGCAATTATGATCGCTGTGCCAATCAGTCAGGCCAACTGGTACATTTACCGCGCGTAATTTGCCTCTCGTATATATCTATATTATTATACCATCGATTTAAATGATAAAATACACACTATATATTACAGTGGAAATGCCAACGATTTTAAGCGCTCGCTTGCGATTCCGATCGTCCCTCGTATATAACCCGTCACGAAACCCAACGCTTATAAAGCATTTGAACCTTTTGGTAATGGTTGAAATTAAAAAGGGACAGACGCGACTGTTACAGTCGGTGCCACCGTTACCGCACAGCATCATAGACGAGGATGAAGCGGCGCGTATTGTACGTGTCTCGACTGTTCTATCCACGATTTTTCGGGTCATCGGACTGCTAGAAGTCTGAGTCCCTCTCTCTCTCTCATTTTAGCTATTATGTCTACTCGTGACTTCATTAGCATAACAAGAATTAATCATTAATTTGTCATTGCATATATATCTGGAAAATCGCGAGCGGCTGTTTCTTGATGCGCAACCCAATCGTTCGTATCCATTATAATTAAGTTATACACTGTGTATACTTATTTGTAGAGAGTACCTATATTTTAAAAATAACAGTGTTCTACAGGTGAAAGTATAGATAAATATATTGGCAACATTCAATCCTTTTCGTGACAATGTATTTTAATTGTATAGGCGCAATACTTGCAGGCTCGATGCACCTTACGCCTATATATTATAGATAACTTATACTATCGCACTACAAATTTGATTGAGATAAAGCAAGTAACTGAGCACATTCTGACGTCAACTACATTGAGCAGTGAACCATAATTCGATCAAAATCCCTTTTACGCGCCATCGTTTCTATGCGTCTCGCCAGCCCCGTATGTCCAACAGAATAAAAACACGTGTCATCCACACGAACACGAGTGTACACAGAGACTCGCCGTTAAGTACACGCAATTAGATTAATATATATATATAACGGCATAATAAAAGGAAGGAGATCCGAGCGCGACGCGTGTGTATGTGTGCGCATACCTATATGCACAAGAACCTACGCTTGGAAAGTGTGCATGCAGAGAGAAAAAGGATGCAGGCGCCGTGCATAATGAGCGTGCGGAGGTGGATCGAAGGGTGTGTCGCGGCGTTCTAGTCCAACGCGACTAAACACCGCACCCTAAGCTCTTACAGGCTTTCTCTCTCTTTCTCTTTCGCACCGCCAGATACTCGCGATGACGGCTTAGAGTAAACAATGGATTTGAGCGCTTAAGTATACGATTTGGTATAATAAGTGCAAAGGTGCGAATTGCGCGCGCGAGAGGGAACACGCTAAATCTCTTAGAGTGGAAAACCACTCTTTTAGAGTGAAAATACACTCTTAGCTCCAGTGAAAGTAATTAACTCTATATAGAGTTATTTATTCACTCTAAAACTAGAGAATCAGCAGAAAAAATCACTCTATGTAAGAATTGATTGTACTCTATTTAAAAGTGAAATAAGAAAAATTTTGAGGTTAGAATATCTTTACATTACAAATCTAAGAATATATACAGATTTTCTGTTTACTATAATAATATTCACATTGAAAAACTGCTTCTATTTAATAAATATATTAATAATGAGATACTTACTGCTGGCAAATTGACAATTTTTTCCATTTCTTGACACGTGTATTGTTCGTACCTATACGCACTCTACCATTAGAGTGAATTTAGAATGAATTTTAAGCTTACTATAAAACACTCTAATACTAGAGTGATATTGTTCACTCCAATTTTTAGATAGACTTTTTCACTCTATAAGAGTTACTTTTCACTCTAAACGAAATTAAAAGCAACTATAGAGTGGATTTTCACTCTAAATAATTTAGCGTGAACGAGTTGAATCGGAGGAAACTGGGGGGAAAAGATGGAACCGATTTGTACCATATACAGGTCGATTTTCATACACTGCATATACTTGTATTGAGCTGTACGTTTTTCGTTTTATCGCTTACATTTATACGATTGAAAAAAAAAACTTGTTAATACTCTCAAGCCATAAGTGTGCGAATTAACACTTTTTTAGCATTTTACAATATAGCAATTTAGCTCGAGTGAAAAAAAGAAAAACTCCACTTATATGCAGGAACATATCGTTATATATGCAGCGGGTGAAGAGAAAGACCGCGAGTACAGACACATAGTCTTTATTATCGTTTGCTTTTGCGTTGACCTCGACCTGCTTTTGCTCTTTAATTACTACTGTTGGCAATTTTACTATATTTTTCAAGTATAAACTATAACTTGGTTTGCAGCTTATATATTTTAATTCCCAATGACAATTGGCATCTGTTTAATACTCGACTTTAGAAATAATGTGTTTATGCAGGTATGCCGGTAAAATGATCCACATTTCGATATATCAATGCCGATTTTGCATCACAATTTCGTTTTGCAATCATATGGTTACCGTGTTTTCTTTATTGAATTCTGTTTACGGCATTTATTAATTGTGAATTGTCGAGGAGACGTAAGACTATAACTTTCACTTATTCCAAGGTCTTTTTAGCTTTTTAAAGTATATTATGGTATGTATAAAGATACACATCTTTCTCGCCAAATTGGTAATAACATGCACCTTATTGTTTACAAAGTGTTGACTGTAACTATAATTGATGATTTCATACCCTTTGCTACTATATAATTACACCCATTAACTAATGAACCAACGAGCTAGTTATATTCGACAGCTCACGTATTAGGAATTTTAGATCCTATACATAATTGAAACAAATCTAAAACGATTTATAATACTCGGAGAACAAACTATGATATAAAACTGAAGAATTTATGAGTTGGACCATGTCGAACTGAATCTCATACACATGCATGCCATACACAAGCTTTACAAACAAATAAATCATGCAACAGTTGTTCTCGCCGAGATGACTTTCAATCAGTCCTATAAATATGACATGTCCGCGCAAGCACTCAAAAATCGAGATGCATTTAATCGCGTTTCATTATAAAATCAGGCGCACGTGTCCCTCGAGAGCGCGCGTCTTTGGCTCTCTTTATGGAAAGCCCGCAGACAATATATATGTATATATATCGCTGACGCAATGAAAAACCTTCGCGAGAATTTCACGTCGCTCACGTAATTTCGTCCCGTCGATAAGAGCTCTGCGAGAGCGAAGTGTGCTCCTACAACTCTCTCTCTCTCTCTCTCTCTCTCGTCTCGGCAATTAATTTTCTCGTTTTTTCTGCACTCTCTACCTCTCTCTCTCTATTTTTCGCGAAATTAGATTAGAAAAATTTCAGGCTATTGTGTCGAGAAAAGGAAGATATTGCGAGCAAAGGCTGACGCATACCTATATAGTCTCGTGGCCGAGCGCGATTGTGAAACAACGCGTGTAGATATATATATGCGTGTGTCCTGCGGCGCAGATTTTCGCTTCTTTACCACGCGGCGCTGGCTTTTTACGTGTTCGCGGTCGTTCGTTTTACCGTTAAATGCTTTGAGTATTTTCTGAAGCTGTGAATCGCCAGTTGCAAACGGACAGTTAAGAGCGCGTTCGCTGCGTATAATGTGCGCTTGAGGTGAAAATTAAAATTATCAAGCAGAGTTTACGCGAAGATGACGAATTACTTGCAGTGCTTTACATGTTTAAAATTTCGAACGCACCTTCAAAGCTTTTTAGCCTGTTTAATAAACGTTAGAAATCTACTACCAAAAAATTTATTATAAACTCAATGCAAGCTCGTATAACATACATATCAAATAATATCTATTATCATGCTACTATACATAAATGCAATATTGCATTCTATCAAAAAACGTCTCAATTAAGACTTATAACAATGATATGTTGAATTTACAACAATTATAGCTAATCTAATTCTTACCAGTTAGTCGCAACAATGTAACCGATATATATTTTCACCAACAGACAATTTTGTAAACGTTTGACAACAAAAAATACATCGATAACAGGTGTAAATGCACGACGAGGTATCATCCGATGTTTTTATTTTTCTATTGTAGTCCGATCCGAGACGTGATTGTTTTATCAGATTATTTTTCCGCTTCACCCGCTAAAAGGAGAAATAAAATAGACGCGTGGAATGCCTTAAGAGAACCGGTCGTGACTCCACACATACATATATACCCAAGATTCGATGTTGTCACCGTGACGACACTGCGACGACAAATACACGAACACCTGTGCATCGGCTATTACAGAAATAGACATCTATTGTTTACTTAATCATATATTAGGAAGTTTTCGCAATTTTCATTAACGCTATTAACGGAATTCCTGAAAACTGTACTTTTCCTGGATTGTTGCACCAGATTTTCAAATATATTCTGTCCACTGTGCTTAAAGGATCATCAAATTGATTTTATTTACATCAACATCTGTATAATACGTATCGGTAAAAAGCATCAAATACAATTTAAAAATGAATCATCTGCTTATCGTCATTACACAATCTTCACGCTCAATTACTCGTTAATCTATAATCAATTTTATAATTTCGTTCTTCACAAGTTTGATATGAAATGAAATGAAATTTGTTCAAGCAGCAATCGAGCATCTTATAATATGGTATACGAATATACTTGGTTATACTTGCAAAACATATTGTGCATAAACTAAAAGTTCAAATCGATCAAACGATGCACGATCGTTTAGTAAAACTGATGATGCAGCGCATCGAAGATTAATATTAAACTTTTTTGTCTACTACCTATTATCTAAAAGTTTTGAACAGGACAGTGTTCAAACTGCGCACATGCACACACATACCGGATACAGATCTAAGTTTGCTCTACGCGTGCGTATTTCGCGACTTCGGTGCTCGGACCTTATCGTACGTCGTCCTGCTTCGCATATAGAACTTGTACCAAGGCAAGCACAAGGAAGCGGCATTGTTCTTCTTTGAATTTTAATCGACCAACATTCGAAATCTGACGCTCGGATTATATTTAACTTTCAGTTTCCTTTATTATTCTGTATATATCATTCAGTTTGTCCTGTAGTTTCAATTTATAAGATTATTATTTTTGTATATTTTTATCGTTATACGCTGCACTTTAGAAGAAGATTATAGTATTGTTCTTTTATATAAATAAGACAAGATTACCGATTTATGAAATCAAATCAAATTCATTACAATCGGTCCAAAGTCATTTTTGCGTCTCGATTTATATTGTATATTGTAGAATATTGTTGATAAAATATATTTAATAGGCAGGTAAAAAAAAAAAAATATATGTATACGTAAACTCGAAACTATGTTACCAAATATATGACTCATCGGTCAGTTTTTCTTTAAATGAATAAACAAAAGTGGATTTCTTAGAAAAACGTATAATTTTTGAATAGGTACTGTCATTTGTATAAATTAACTGTTACAAGCCTATCGTATGTCTTCGAAAAGGCGGTAGGAAAAATCTTAGCATTGATAAGACAAGATAAGATATAAAGCCAAAGTTACAAGATCAAGTTATGCGTGTAAAGCTAGATTATTTGTTACAATACGCATTATCGACCGTTTACTAATTTGACTCTTTTTTTTTTCAAAGTCACAGTTACCACAAAACCAGTCTTCAGAAGGCATTGCTAAGTCTTTAAAAAAACATTTTTACATTCTATCAAAGCAACGGCGATACTTTATTTCCAAACAACAGTCGCGATGATTTCATTACAACGCACGCAGAATGACAAATAAAACAAAATAGAAATCACGATTCGCTGAAAGAAAAAAGCAAAAACCTTACCAAAATCAAGTAGGTGAGAATCCACCGCGAAGATACTCATCCGATTCCCAACGAAAGTCAAATGCTAAAATCGATGGCTAAACATACGCACACTTTTCGTCTATTGAATTTACGATCGCAAATACACTCAAGTAGTGCTACACCTCGATCATAGAATATCTTTTTATCGCGAGTTGTATGCGCACTCCCAATACGTGCAAGCAAAGCGCGTTCGAGTCTCGCGGACGACGCGCTACGACTGAAAGGTATATCTCTCGTGGAGCAAGCTGCTACCGCTGCAGCAGACTGCCTTATAGCTCTATACGATCGTGCGCTCGTAGTCGGTTTGCCCCTGAGGAACGCGCGCACAGCCTTTACGCGTGTACAACGCGCTCCTTGCTTATCGTATACGTGAAACCTTTGGTTCTTCCTGCCTCCGTCTCTCGTCGACTCGCTCGGGGATGCACGGAAGAAATACACGGGAATTTTAGGAAATTCATAAGAGCCATGCATTTTGACTTTGGGTATTATAAAATTTACAAATCTGTTTCAATAATTTACTTCATTTGTCAAGGAATATGTTCATTAATGTTTACTATATAGGCTTAAGTTAATTGTTGTACTGAAATGTCTCAAGTAACAATCGCAAATCCCGTAGTTTGAATCGATTAAACTATGCTAGTACCGTTATATCCATTTACAAGTAGTTTAAGTTTTGTATAATTATTTTCGATTTGTTACCGTAACAAGGTTAGTGAAATTTAGAATCGACTAATGATGGACGTCAAAATTTAGACAGGGAGTTTCAAGGCTTAAATTAATGTCTTATTTCAAAATTACATTAAATTAGCAAGGCTTTCGATGCTTAGGATTGCGTTTTTAATAATAAAAAAGATTAAACAATCACATTTTTTTTAAATGAACCATAACTTTATTAGATCGACATTTTGATCTGTGGCAATGACGCAATGCGCTTGAGAGATGTGACTTTTAACTATCAAAAACGTCACAAGCTACACATTAATTGACATTTAGATAGTAATGGGTTAAGTAAATAGTTGTCATTTCAGTCCCTGAGGAGGAGCCGGAGCGGGCTCGAAACGTCGGGCGTTGAGGTGGTAGGGGGCGATCAGATTGTCCTTTACTAACATATGTTTTTTCAGGTTTAAATATAAGTTTATTTCAGATTCTGCGGGGGTGATTATAAACAAGGGCAATCTGATTGCCCATTAATATTGATTAGACTGTAAGACCAATAGAAAAATCTTTGTCAGTTTAAATAGTTGTCAATATAAGCTTATGTTAAGGTGTGATAATACTATGCAAAGCATATCACTAACGTTAGTATGTTTTAAAACTTGTTTTATATTAATTTATTATAAAATAACGTATATTCTTAATCTGCAAATTTGAACAAAAAAATTAAAAGACTAGCTTCTATTCTGAGCAACAGAATGATGACGCAAATGTACCTGTGGAAGTGCTTAAGCACTGATTGTTCGACTGATATGGCGCATCACGAATATGAAATTTACATTGCTTGCTTCAATTGTTAAACATATAAAGGGTTTTCATAACATTATTTACAGAATAAATATTCATTCGGCCGTTTAATATAATAAAAGTATATTTTATTTTCAAGCCAATATTTTTTTTTACATATATTACTTATCTTATAAAAATAATTTTAATAATTTCGAGAGGTTTTCGGTATTTTAAATTAACAGTTGGTTGAACAACATTGTAAAATCGTTTGTCATATACACTATTTTGTAAAAAAAAATGACATCATCAATTAACATTGGGTGGTAGCATAGATAAATATTATAACATTAAACAATATGTATAAAAAATTATGTATCAAAACAATATGTATAAAATATGTATAAAAAACAATATGTATCAAAACATTTCGACGATCACAGTAATACCAAAAAAATTAATTTACAATTAACATCAGGCAAAAATAACAGTGGCCAGATCTTATAGACACAGTAACAAATATTTATAAAAGCAGCATGGCATTTAGTCATGGCAATGGAGAACAAATCAAATTCTAAAGAAACGGAAAAATTATGATTTTTTTTTTAACAAAACTGTCTTTTTTCATATATTATTTACCTTTAGAATTTTTCACATACATAATATTATTTCTCGTGATTAACCCATTAAGGACGGGACGGACACTGTTTTCATACTATTTTCAACAGCTTTATTTACTTTGATAACGGACCTATAAAAAACTGAGATTAGTCATTTCTGATGTAAAATTGTTTCAACTTTCGATCTATCTCATCAGAATTGTACGAAACTGCATAGTAAAAAAGTTATAATTATTTATTTAACAAAAAACACAAAATTACGAGTGAAATTTTTTTTTCATTTAGTATTCTTGCATCGAAATTGTCAGTGGATTTCAGTGGTTAAAGTAATTTTTGCAACCATCGACCCTAACCTTTAAAGCTTCATCGATACTTTTTTATTTCATTCATTAGAAGCCGAGATATATTTAATTTAAGTGTTTGAAGTAATATAAAATTCAGTAATTCCGAATTATGTAGTATACGTAAATTTTTGCTACGACTCTCATTAATTGCTTTAGAAAGCTTGCATTTTACGCTTTAATTTCATTTTTTAGTCGACTCTGTGCGATTTTTGAAACCAGGATATTGAAATTTGAAGATTTGATAATCTTAAACTACGAACCTGTAAGTTCTCATGTTGGTGCAAAACATGGAAATGTCAAAACATGAGTTTTTTCTCGAAACTGCGATATCTCGACTTAAAAAAATCATACATAGCCCACTAAAAAATTAAATTAAAACTTAAAAGATAAGCTTTATAGAGAAATTAGTAAGATTTATGGGAAATTTTTTCGTTAAATCGTATACTGTAAAAATACGAAATAGTACATGTTTTAGGTATTTAACATTATTTCCAACATTTGAAGTACAATATCTTGGCTTCTAATCAATGAAATCGAAAAATATCGATAAAGCTTTAAACTTTATTCTGATCACATAGATCGAAAGTTCAGACAATTTTACATCAGAAATGACTAATCTCAATTTTTTAAAGGACCGATATCAAAGTAAATAAAGCTGTTGAAAATAGTATGAAAAAGGCGTCCGTCCCGTCTTTAATGGGTTAAGCTATTATCCGTTGACACAATTTTTAAAAATAAACATGTTTTTTTATTAAAAAAACCAATAGCTTCCTGGCTACGCGAATTTTTATCACATCGAGTCAAATTGACTCCACTGTCGCGACTAGTTGTCCTGAAGAAGCGTGATAGTTAAGAATTAAGGGGAGGTCGGAGCTATTAACGTGTTTTTTGATTCAATGATGTCTTTTTCTACTAATGATAAAAATGAATACTTGGACTTGAGCGCTATAGTACTCAATATGATAAATAGTCCTGTGCAATTTCAAGTGGATATTGTTAGTCGTTTTCACACAAGTTTGGAACTAGTAAGTGGTATTTATTCATTGAAAATTAACATAAAAATTATGAACATGCCTATTTCTGCGTGTAACTTTTTTTATTTATAATTTTGAGTAATATTCGGAGTTGAGCGCCATATTACTTGATATAATCAATCATTATGTACGAGATGAGGCTTATTTGGCTTATCGTTTTTCTAAAAACTTGGAACTACTAATTATTGAAGAGGGGGGACGCTCCGTCCTCCCCTTAAGGGGTTAGTCCCAATGACAATTTTGGAAAAATCGATTTTCTAAAAAGTATAAATTCTTATAGTAAATATATATAGAATTGTTGGTGAAATTTTTGTGGATAGACTATTTCATTATACGCTTTATTTTGAACGAGAAGCGTAATCTGAAAATAAAATATTAACTGGTAAGTATTACATAAAATATTTAACTTTAAGTATTGTATGGTTAAGTTATAATAAAATACATACTAGTCTTTTGTTTTCTATTTCCTTGACTTCTAGTTTTGATTACAGCACCTCTTCCTATAATGAGTATTTCATATTAAGCGCTTTTCTTATTAAATACATAAATAGTATTATCAAATATAATTATGTACCAATAGAAGGGAAATTGTCTTCATCGAGATTAATACTTCCAGAATCATTAGAACTTGAAACTGAATAAACAACATGCCAGAATTTAATTTGTAGTTGTATAATTATATTTTAAGTATTGCAATTAAATTAAAATTTTTCTTACAGGAACTTCCCCAAGGTCCTGGGACATTTTGAAATGAATTGTCGCAAGTTGCACTATGATCAACAATTGCGAGACGGTTTGCTAACGCCTCAGCTTTACGATGTTTTTCATAAGCATAATTTCTTTCAGAAGAGGGTATTATTTTATCTATTTTAACCTAAATAATTTAAAAACATTAAAAATGATGTAGTTATAATTTTTAAAGGGAATTTAAGTAAATCTGATTCTTTCATTCTTTGAATGTTATTATATAGGATGTTAGAAAAGTTTCGGGACACTTTAATAACGTGGAAAATAAAACTCTTACAGAAAAACTATTGATAAAAACTTGTAGGATTTTTCCCTAGCTAACAGATGGTGACCTTAGATTTGATCTTGACTGTGACCTTAAAGGTGATTTCAAGATTAAGGTCATTTTTTAATAGATCTCCATACCTATAAACACTAGTAACTGATAATAATCAATTTCATCCATATTTGACCACTGTTAGAAATTTCACGAGCAAAATTAGTCTATTCACTAATAATTAATAGGATTTTTAATAAAACTTTTCGCTAATTTTTAGAGTAAATTTTCGCTAAAAAATCGTGAAAAATTCAAATAATAAATTCGAAGTGATGGGCGCAGTATTGCGCATGCGTCACCCCATCGCTTAACGTTCGGAGCTGCCGTATCTTAGAAAAGTTAGGTTAGATTTATTTACAAGTTCGTGCAAAAAAAATATTGTTGAAATGGAGTTTCCTTCAAAGTTTCCTTGCTCTCGTGATTTTTATATTGTTTAAATATATATAGAACAATTATTAATTATTTATTAAATGTTATTAAATAAAATATATTATTACTTAAATATATATTAAAAAATATTAAATAAAATACTTACTAGCTTTTATTATATATGATATACACGTATATTACTACTTATATTACTATATAAG